>OY776277.1:26573113-26883113 GCA_963675445.1 Linnaemya vulpina
GGTTCCCGTCGTGCACAACGTAACATTATATTCAAAATATGATCTTGAAGATCAGCACATTCCATTAGTTCAAACTGTTGCGGTGTAGGCTGCAGTAGAGGACGAGGCAATAAAGTAGAAGGATAACATAATAGAGTACCCAATAAGGCAGCTACTTCAGCCCGAGGAGTCAAGCGACTTGCCTCCAAAGAAGTTAACAATATAGCGGATGCATGTACTATATCCAACAGCAAAAGTGTATGACCAGGCAGCAGTAAACTCAAAAATCTAGGACCTTCGAGATATTTTAAAGCAGCATATATTAATTCACGATCTTCTCCAGTCAGTAAGCGATGCAATGAACAATAAAACAAAGGCAAATGCTGCATTCCGGTTACGGCACCATTCACTGTTAAAGTACAAAGCAATTGTACAGCCCATAGTTTTCCTCTCTTAAATGTCTTGTCCAGTTGCAAAGCACCATAACACCAAGGAGCCACAATACCAATGGGAGGCACCAAAACAGGTGGTGCTGGCGTTTGTTGATTGTCTGATGAAATGCCTTGATTGTTTTTAATTTTTATTAAATTCAAAGTCATATCCAGCAAATGCTTGAAAACTTGAGCATGTAATTCGGCTTTAGGTATACGATTAACATCGCCCAAAGCCCCCAACATACGTTTCCACATAATAGCAGTGGAGTCGGGTAACCAACCAGTCGCTGTGCCGCCCAAGATAATGGATCTTCTTTCCGTTTGATAGTTGCCTGAATGACCTTCACTTTCACCCAAACTACCACCACTGTCGACAGCTAAAACGTCTATTTGTATTTGAGCATCTTTAATGGAGCCACCCTCAATACCGCTACTAGCAGTGGGTGAAGGCGACCTTGAATCGTCACTATCATCGTCAGCCCCATCTAAATCATCAATATCGTCTTGATTTTGGGTATTCCTGCGAAATCTTCTCGATTTCCTCGACCGTTTCGAAGTAGCCAACGAGTCCAATGACATGGCCCGACGCATGTCATTATTATGCACCAAATTACAATTTAGTTGCACATTTTCCAATAACTCAGGCGAATTGGAGTTCTGATGTATGATGGTATTCAGAGAATTTTCCACACTCGAAGGTAAATTTGTGGGAGGTTTTGTATGTCGATGTTTTATACGAAATCTGGGCGTGCGAGGCATGGAAGGTAAACTACCCTCACTATAGCTACGGTTTAATATAGGCGTTACTGGATAACGTTGACAAGCTGACGACTTTTGAGCTTGAACTACGGAACAATGTTGTCTGCCAATTGTAGACTGTGAATTTTCCTCAGAACGACTATTGGTTGATGCTCTCTCGTGTTGATTTTGATCTTTATGCTCCCTTTCTTTTGTAACTGAACCATTAGATACCGATGATGTTTGTTGCCATACACCAGCTCTGCGTCGTTTACCTTTCGATTCGGCTAAACGATCCAAGGGCAAATCTTGCAAATTGAGAGAGTAGACATACCGAGAGAATACACGCGTTAAAGTTTGGATAGTCTTATCCCATTCAATAATAAGTTCATCACGGTACGTCAACGAGGTCAAAACAGTGAGAAATTTCTCCCACAATTGCACATTCACTGGAACATTAGTGTGAGCTCTTATCCAGGTAACTATAAGCGTTTGAAATATAGCTTGACCCAAAATGCCGCCCAAACTAGAACTCTTCGAAGCTTGTGGCGGATGCTGGTGTAGAACTACTGATGTTACTTGCAACAACACGAGCAACAATTGCTCCCAAGTTTTGGGATCCATGGGAGTATTCATTACCATCGTGCGATAAACATTCAATACCTTCTTGCAAACCTCAGTTTGTTCATGTAAAGGCGTTGACCGGTATTCGCGCGATTTTGTAGGAAAGTATATGTTCAGATTACTTGTGTTTACCAAAAATACATTGGCTGCATTAGTCACAAAGATTTGTAAAACGTTTTGCAAACCAGCTCGCACGCCCATATTCTCCTTTGACATGGCCCCCACATAGGAGGGATTTCTCAAACGGTGATTCGATTTCGGTGTGCCCCCAGCATTAGCATTATTTTGCTGCTGTTGCGAAGCAGTGCCCACATTTTCTTCCGGTTCCAACAGAAAAGGTGGAGGAGTATTACCCGTCATCCAGTCGCGATATACCGCTATAGAACAGCGTATAGCGTCGATTTGGGCTTTTGTAGTGAAATTTAATAGAAATGCCTGACGATACACTTCATGTATAAAATTCACATTCTCTCGGGTAGAGTATAAAACATCTCTAACAATCAAAGCCTGCTGGTAAGCATGAAGACGGACATGATCTGCGGCTTCAGCAATATGAACGTTGTCTAAGCGATGTTGCAACAAACGTTCATGGGTAAAACGTGATAGCCAGTTTATTAGAACAACCACACAGGATGCCATTACTTCGTCCTTTTTATGAATCGAACGCATTGTAGGCAACTCTAAGCGTGGATCATATACGGACATGCTGAAATCGAAACTTGGACAAAATACGGGTAGAAAAACTTCCTTGAAACGTTCAAGCAGAAATGCAAATGCCTTGTGATCTTTTTGTGCATGATTATCGCGCCACTTTAAACATGCTGCCGTCTGTACCATACAGTTAAGTAAAATTTCTAAGCCATCACGGGGATCCGGAGGTTGAGACTTTTCACTAGAGGATGGTGGCAACAGAGCTATTAGTTCGGAGCTTTGCACAGGATGTGAGTAGCTGTCATGGAATACTGAAGTTGTACTACCTTCCACTTTCATATTGGGATGATTAAGAAAATCGGCGGTATTAAACTCTACATCGGGACCTTGTACTCCCTTTTGAGGGACTATTAGACCGGGAATTAGGTCCGCATACATATTGTGAACATAAGCCGGTGCATTTTCAGCAAGAGCTTGATACCAAAGAAGAAAATAACTAAAATAGAAATTGCAATCAATATAAAATAATAGCATACGGTATATCTAGATGACAAAAGTAATATTCAATGTAGAAGCTCATGATATTTCATTTAATGCAAATAAATTGTGCAATTATTCTAAATAAGAAGTAGCATTAATATTCCAACATGAATGTAATAATTAGGAATTCAAAGTACCACATTACTTAACTATACCCTTTTAACCCATAGTAATACATCACTTACCGCACTCCTTCTTTTCTTAGTTTCGGCGAGTTTCCTAAATGTAAGAGTTTTCCCATAATACGACTGAGTGAATGACACTGCCAGCGTCGAGCCAGCAACTCTGGCAGTAAACATAGAATTTTTTCCAGCAACCACAGGGAACCGTCCAATTCCTCACGATGCGCTTTGTGAACTAAATGGAAAAATGTCAAATATGTGGATTTTAATTAAATTAAGAAACATTTAAAATTTTTTCAAATAATATTGATGAACAGAATCAAAGCGAAATAACAACACTAAATGTTTTAAAATAAATAAGAGTAAACAAAATACATGAAAAGAAACTTTAAGGATATGAAGGCTGAAGCGCAAAAGGAAGAAATGTGTTTTGTCAAAATATTTGTCTAAACCAAAAAAGAAAAATGACTTGAAATTTTGTTTTGTGTCAAAAACTAAAAGCATGCAAAATTTGGAATCGGAAAGAATGGAAAAAGTTGGTGGTATTCAATGACTTTTATTTTATTACTTTATGCAAACAAAACAATTAAGCGAGAAAACGATGTAAATGGCGTTTAATAAAAAATTTCGATTTTTTGTTAAAGATTTATGGGTTTTTATCGTTGTTTTTGTTGTGACTTTAGCAACCATAAAATTGAATCAAACTTACCAATATGAAACGGAAGTTCTGCCACAATTTCAAAAAATATTTGTAGTACAGAGAAAGTGGTAGCAGTGAGTGCATTTTATTATTTTTGATTGATTTTGGATTTGCACAAAGAAATTTTATTAATTAAAACATAAACATATTAGGATATTTTTATTTATTAGGGTTTCACAAGGAATAGGTTACAACAACACACATACGTTTAGATCAATAATACACCGAATAACAAAAAATTATTATTATCAATTTGTTTTTATTTGATTTGGATATAAATTCAACAGAAAGAAACAACCAAATTTGTTAATTTTAACGTGGATTTTCTGTTTTACAATTACAAAAATTTTTCATTACCCAGGAAAACCTTATGAACTTGTTTTAGAACGCTGACAATGAAAAATGTTTAACATCTTTTGATTACATCCGTAATAGTTGACGTAGAGTTTTTCATGAATATTTACAAAGCCAAGTTTACCTAAAATTTGTTTTAAATTAAACAAAATCGGAATCGGAATCGGCATGTAGTCCGTAAAAACATATCAAAAGAGGGTTTACTGCTGCTGTATGTCTAAAACTGATAATGAAAAATTGCATTTTGTAGATTTGAATTGATATTATTAATTTATTCAGAGTGAGAATATTATATAATCAAAACAACGAAATATGCCGTGTGATATATAAAAAAAAGGTTCATTCACATGTTGAAAGAATTTTTCATAACGTACAATACGGGACACTGCATACAATAAAGGTAATTATATAGCGTGTGTCCACTATACCTGCTCAACAATTTAAACTGGCAGTTATTCAGTTTATGATTTTGCACAGAAAATTCTATTGAGAATTGCTAACATGCAAAAATATTTTCGAAATTATTTTTTAGATTGATAACAAGTTTTCCTATTGTTATTTTGAATTCTTTATCTAAGCCAACACCCATGGAGACTATGATGTATTAAAGAGCGCATTGCAAAAACATCCTTCGTCGGTATTATGAAGAGTATTCGTCAGTGATATGAAAAAATAAATGATATGCGACAACAAACTCTATCTCTCTCTCTCTCTCTCATTTCAGCAGTTTTAAATTTCATTCGCAGTGTATCGGGAAACCTCATCATGAAAAATCTAGCGAAATCCATATATTCACGAGACTTTTATAAAACTTTTTAGTTTAAAGAGTTAAATGGAAACAAAACTCATGATCTGACAAAGTTCTGTCACTGTGCAGGCGTTCCAAAAGTAGTTAAAATTTTCCTGTGTTCAAGATGTATTTTTTTTTTAATTTACCTTTTTGTTTTAAATTTGCCTCCGCTTGTATGAATGTGTCATAGAGTATGAAATAAACATGGCTGAAATTTGTTTCAAATAGACATTTAGCATCTTCATGATCCACATTATCTGAAAGGTAAAATCGAAAAATAAAAATAAATATATAAAATTCTGTAATTAAGATATATACGCAACTAAAGCTCTAATTGAATTCAATTTACCATCCTGTAAGTCAAAGTAGTGAGCAATTAGCGCTTAATTGTTTCACACATTTAAACAAATCATCATGAATCCTAAAAAACATATTCCGTACATTAACAAAATTAAATGTTATGCATATGAAACTAAAAACAATTGTCAGATTGAATTTGTACGAACTTCAAAGCCGATAACAAAATGTATAGTTTCATCTGCAAGCAATTCGTAAAAAATTGCAAATTTATTTCTGGAAATGCCATAGAACAGTTAAACTTTTTAGCAGAGATACCCCTAACATTGATATCGTATGTGTTAGATATTCATTAGTTTAACGCTGTTAACTCCCTTTCATAGAACAATAAACACAACAAATAGAATAACAATTACACCATATAGACAAGTTTATTTATATTGTTAACAATAAAAAACGAAATAAATAAAGTGTCGTAGCTGTCTGAAAAAAATGTGCAAATATGTGGGACTGTTTTCTATTTGAATGAAAATATGTTTTGTATTACAGCGTTCATTCCGACATTATTGTGTTACGAATGCAAATTGCCATCATTTTCCTATTCTTTCTTTCATTTTCACAGAAATTGTATGTACTTAATTTTTTTGTTATAGAAAACAATTAACAACTTTAATAAATATAATCCAAATATGTATTGAATTTAAGAAGACAGACATTTAAATTAATGTAATATTTTTGCTGCACTTTTGCATTTTGTTTACAAAACCTCCGTCCTACATTTGATTAATAAATTTTGGAACGCATTAATTTATAACAATAACAACAACAAAAAAAATTGCTCTTGCCAATGAAAAGTAAGTGAATATATTCGAAATAGAGTTGAAAACACATTTCTGGTTCTAAGAAACCTTTTGCATTTATGTATGTGAAACGTTATTGTACGTACGACTAGAAGGGGTATAATCAAGTATAATTTATTTAGCAGTGGTTTGCTTCTTCTTTATACATATATGTTTTCTTAACTTCTCGTCTTTGGGTCAACAAACGTTATATATCTATTTATACATACATATTTACATACATATCGTTGGTGCCATGTAGAAAGGACCTAACAAGAATTATTCCCACACGGTGTTTTTAGTGATTCCAATTCATACAGTACAAACCCGACTTGTCACGTTTTGTTTAGAACAAACCATTGATTATTACAGTTTCTATTATGCTTTTACCGTCTCCTTTAAAGCGACAATCATGTGAATTGGAGCTTTTCTAAAGGATACCAACGATATATGTTCATATAAGCATATTAACATGGAAACTATTTTGCTGTTCGCAGAACGAAATGAAAATATTAATGGCAAGCAATTTAAAAAAAGGGAAATCAAGTCTTAGGGTTTTTCACATTTGCCAGGCCGAACAGTTTTTTTTAATTTATTGAAGTGCGTCATGCCACACATCTTTTGAAAACGTTAACAGTATAAATAAAAATCTCAAGTATAAAAGCAAGTTGATGTTTTGGGTGAGTTCCAAGACTTTACTTGCAAAGCAACTGTAAAAAATGCTGCATTTCTAAACACCAGTGCGGTATTCTTTTTGTCGTATAAAATAAATTAATTTAATTATGTTATAATTATGTATATCATAATATCATCTAAAAAATGGAAAAGTACAAAAAAGTCTGTAAAATGTTTTCTACTTGTGGTTTCAATTTTTCTAAATCGAGTGATTTCAACTTGGTGATACATTGATTTTATAAAATGTACAAAAAACTTTATTCAACATATTCTCTATATTTTTAACCCATATTAGAAGATAAAAACGTTTTGTATTACAAAAATATAAAAATATTAAAAAGTTAGCAGGTTGCCTAAAGAAGGTGCCCTTTTTGGTGCTCTTAATTTAAGTAGGACCGACATGCAGGTGATGATTGTATTACGTACCTTCGGCTTAAAAGTGCGTAAGCAATCTGGTTTCCCTTTAAAAATTCGGTCGCTTTTAGGACACATATTTTTTATTTTGTTTTTTATTCGATAACGTATTCATGGCTGAGTGCGGACTTGAAAGCGGTATGTTAGGCTTTGACCAATTTAAAAAAAAAAACTACATCTACCTTTAGCCGCAAATATATAATTTTTGAAGAACTTGAGCAATTGGATATTAACCTCAAAATATATTTCAAGCCTGGCCCAAAATGTCACTCGATAGCGTACTTTCGAACAAATGCATTTAAAGTAAAAACAAGATGTAGGTATCAAACTAAATTTTAAAGTGAATGAGAAACTTTTTTATATGATTTATTAAGGCAAACCCTTGCTGAAGAAACTCATTATTTTTTTAAATGTATTTTCCATCTTCTTTTAATTCTGAAATACATTTTTATTTTTATTACAAGTGTGATTGGAGAAATGTAGACAAGTTTTGCAAATTCTTTTTTTTTAATTTCTTTTGCTTCTTACCACAATTAGTAGCATACGAGTATAACTGCGTTTGTGTTCTTTCTGTTAATATTTATAATTCTGCTGCTACGTTCCGTTGAATTATAAATAATATTGTTTTGTATTCTACGTACTACCTTGAAACTAAGCCATAAGAATTGCTTTAATAAACAGAAGTCAGTAAAGGTTCTTAGGTATAACAAAAGCATACAAAAAAGAAAACAAAATATAATAAGAGGTAATCGTGAAAACAATATGTAGCAATCATTTTCTTAATAAATTTTTATGTGGTAACTTGGCTAATAGATATAGATACAAATCTGAACATATCATTATTGCTTTATGATTTTTTTATGCAAAAACAATTTGCTTTTCAGAAATATGTATCTGTCAACATCTCATCTGTCACACTTTTATTACATCTTTCACACATGAAGTCTGAATTGAATATTTTCCTTTGTAATAATATATCAAAATAAGAACGATCGGTAACAAAATATAACAGGTAGACTAAAAAAAAACAACTATTAGTATCACAATAAGAGCAGAGCGTTATAGGAATAAAATGAATTGGTAACGATATATAAACAATTATTAAAGCAAGCACAAACGGACTTAACAATCAGATTCGATACTAGGAACAATGAAGTCGTCTAGGTCGGCTGCGAATGTCACGACTTTTGAAAACAGTGCTTTTGTCTGCTCCTGTGTAGGTTCTAAAATTAAATCGATGCCTCTTAGAATATTAATCATGCCTATTAATCATTTTATATATGTATATATAAATATATAAATCCTTAATTAAAACAGCAAGTGGAAATTGTCAGAAATTGATGAGTAAAAATATAGATTCATAGAAGTGTTTTAATATCCAAAAAGAGTATTTCTAAAATACACTGATTTCATTTCAATTCCAACTTATACACGTATTCTAATCTAGTTTCGCTATTATTATTAATTATTAAACTTTAATACTATTCTATGTTATATTTCATTTTCACTCGCACCTCAAACCGCATGTAGAATTTTCTCATTCATATAAAAAAAAACAATTTTGCTTTAAACTTGAATTTCACATGACTATTATTTGTAAGTTATTATTAAGTATACAAGAGTACTCGTATTTATCATTCGGTAGCAGAAGCAAGCTGTCAGCCCCAACCAACAGCCAACCACACATGTACGAGTTTTTTCCTTCAGTTGGACTTTTAAGGTTGTTAACATGTTTAAATGGAATTGTTTGTTTGTCTTTCTTGTTCTAGTGCTTTTCAAGCTGTTATCAATTCAAGCTGCTAACAAATGTTTTTTAATGTTTGTGGACAAAAATTAATAGTAACTCTAACTCAGGCCTTTTGAGAAATTATGCAGGGTAAAGTAGGGCACTGATTCATTAAAATCACAAGAATAGATAGTACGGTTTTAAATGTTTGTACGAAGGTGCTTTTATTGGAACAACTGTGCTCGTATCATAATAAAATACATTGAACTTGTATTTTTAAATGTTAATTATATAGGAACTCGTACAACACTGTTTCTGTATTCCACGTGATATTAAAACAGTAGGGAAATAACCAGGATAAATGTTCTTATACATAAATATTTATTTATTTTATTGTGACATATAGAGTTCAGAACAGCGAGTGGTATTATGTAATATTCTTTTAACCACGAGCCATGAATATATCATGTGTGATTCCGTGATTCCGTACCGCAAGATTGGGTAAATGAGAGTTATGTCACTGATATTCGTCACTATTGATATGCGCGAATTGAGAGAGAGAGAGAGAGAGAAATTTAGTTTAACCATCACTTTGCAGTTACAAAAATATATGTAAGAAATTCAAAATTTTAAGGGAAAACGTAGCATATTTTTGCATATATTGAAGGTGCTGTTATCTAAAGTAGTTGACGGCTATCACGTACTATATAGAACCCGCTTAGTTGGTACTGTAACAAAAATTCATCGACGAAGTAAGAAATAAAATGGTTGCAACAAATTGTCTCAATACTATTCCCTCCTTTTCATTTCTAGTACAATACACTGAACATGTATGGATCATCCCCTGATCATCCTAAAGTAGTTAACACGTTATTTACCAAGGCAATTTCGTATAATCGCTTTCTGGCTGTAAAGAAAACATAATAGACTCGGTATCTTCACAGAATGCCAGGCAGCACTTCTGGTTGGGTCAGGCTCCGGTGATTAGCACTAGATTTAGCCCAATGCAAGGGATATCCGATCAGTTAGAGAGGTCACTTAGTACATGGATGGCTAAAAACTTGTAGTATTTTAGTTCCACATATCATTCAAATCTTTCAAGGGAAACTTAACAATAAATCAAGTTTAAATGAAAATAATCGTTCATGGCAGTCTAAAGTTTTTGAACAACATTTTGATTGCAGTAATTTTTTATGTATTTTTCCGTTTTTTAAATTTATTTATTTCTTTTTTCATATTTATCAACAATTTGTCTTTCATTTCTTTTACATTCGAATAAAAGTACAACATTAAAAACATTATTCTGGCTGTTCGTGGTAATATTTTTGTTTTTTATGGTTACATGGTTTTGTTAATTTCATACAATTTATTTGCAAATAATCATGTTTATATGTGTAAGTCAGTCAGTCAGATAGTTGGAGAGCCCGTGAAAAAGCTAGTCATATGCAGTCACTTTATAAACAAGTATTTGTTAAACTTTTTTTAAAATTTTATTATTAAGTGCCGGTGGTTTGGTTTGTTTATAAACTATTGGTTGAGTGCAAGAATTTATTCGGTGTTTTAATATTCTTTTTTTTTCTTAGTTTAAGTGCCATAAGTTCACCTGTCGGATATATTATGTCTCTTAATTCTATTTCAACTTTGTAAAACATTTTTGAAAGCAAACACTCTGTGAATAGTGAGTCATTAAAGAAAACCTTTAAACGATTTTTGACAAAATATTTGTAAAACCAAATAAATATTTCATATCAATTTGCCTAAAAAATCAAATTTGCGTTGGGTCATTATTTTGGGCATCAAATTTCTGGATTAAAATTTCTTTTGGGTATAATCTTTAAATATTCGGTTAAACTGAGTTACATTACAAGAAAAGTTTTAACTTAAGAACGAATACAAACACCTACGTAAAATGCATGGTAGCACAAGTCAAATCATATTTACAGAAATTTGTTTTTTTGAAAGTAGAGCCAAACAAAAAAGTTGTTTACTAACGAATTTTTATTAATTTTGTCCGAAATATGTCGCTATAAATTTATTGGGAATTAACTTCTTTCTTCACCTAATTTAAACATTTATAACTTTTTTATTTAATTCAAATAACCAACAAAATGAAAACGTTTTAAACTTGACTCTGAATCATCAACGAAGTGAATAAGATTGACGTTGCTAATAGAGTGGCTACAATTTGAGGTTTATTAACTCTCCGCTGTGGACGAACTTTTCTCTATGGTTCATTATTGAAATATATATTTACGATCGTATAAATAATACTCATACAAATAATAAATTATATTTGGAAAATTTCTTTTTCTGCTGTTTCTTATTGTTCTACTTTTAGTTATTGTCCATTCTAAATAGAAATTGTTATCGTGCCTTATTAAAGTGATAAGAAATATTTGAAATAGTGTTCCGTAATTCCATAAATAATTGGTTTGCTAATTTTTGCTATTACGGGTATTATTTTTTTCTTTCTTATAATTAATTATTTAGAGATACACATACTGCTTCCTGACAGTTACGGAGGAAGAAATAGTCATATAGTTAAATGTGAGATTTGCGGTTTTACCACAACTGAAAATATTTTGTATATAAAGAATATATAGCAGTCATAGAAAGTATGGAAAATATCATATATATATATATATATATATATATATATATATATATGCATATATATATATATATATATATATATATATATATATATATGCATATATATATATATATATATATATATATATATATATATTTAGTTATTGTCCATTCTAAATAGAAATTGTTATCGTGCCTTATTAAAGTGATAAGAAATATTTGAAATAGTGTTCCGTAATTCCATAAATAATTGGTTTGCTAATTTTTGCTATTACGGGTATTATTTTTTTCTTTCTTACAATTAATTATTTAGAGATACACATACTGCTTCCTGACAGTTACGGAGGAAGAAATAGTCATATAGTTAAATGTGAGATTTGCGGTTTTACCACAACTGAAAATATTTTGTATATAAAGAATATATAGCAGTCATAGAAAGTATGGAAAATATCATATATATATATATATATATATATATATATATATATGCATATATATATATATATATATATATATATATATATATGCATATATATATATATATATATATATATATATGTATATATATATATATATATATATATATATATATATATATGTATATATATATATATATATATATATATATATATATATATATATTAACTCAATTCGATTCGACAGCATGAGTTCATTTTAAAATCAAAGCTATTTCGATATTTCACACTGCCATTACTCTATGACACGCACATAAATGGACATTGAAGCGATCTGGTCTATTATATTTCAATGAGAAATGAAGTTAATACTTTTTTACTTTTTGAGGAAAAGTTTTTATCTTTTTCCTCATTCTACTTTAACATATTACCCTTTAAAAATGTTCTTGGAGTTAGTGAATTGTTTCTTTTAATTCATATCTACGAAATAATGCAAAACGGTTGGCTTCTTGCTAGTGCTCCGTTTATGTCTGGGCAAAACTGTATTCGATCTTGGCTAACCAATTTGACATTTCAACAGAAGCAAGTGTCGAGATTCGCCGCATATTGAAAGAGTTGAATATATTACCTCGTATCTATCAAATTTAGTTCTTGTTTAAACATCTTATGGATTTAAAATTTAAATCTTTTTTTAGAGTATTAATATAGTATACGAACGTGAATGTAATTGTAACGATACAACAAAAATTACAGTCAATGAAAGAAAATGAAGGCTTATTTATATATAACTATTTGGATTGTATAATAAATATACAAATTTACATAAGTACTTATTTACTAATGCTAGTATGTGTATATATTTCGGCGAAAATTTATTTTAGATAACTAAAAGCATTTATTTGTTTGTTGCCAATTTATAGAATATGTAGAATATCCAAATATAAAAGACAACAGCGATTCGGCAGATGAACAAATCAGTGCAACAACAAAAGTGGTTTAAACAATAAGTATTAAACAATTTAAGCAAATATTTAACAAGAAATCAACTGGAGGGAAATTATATAAAAATATATACATACATACATACATACATACAGCCAATAATCCAATATAGATAAATAAATAATCAAGCAATATATGCAAAATAGCAATAACAAATCGCTATAATGAAAGAAATTTCAATTCAACTGACAGAGTAACAAGGAAATAGGCAAACAAAATTATCGTGGATTGACATTTAAATGCATAGCATGCATTTAATTTTGAGAAAATAATATATACCTTTAGATATTGTTTTAAAATCCTGTTTCTGGACAAAAACAACTGTAATTGTTTTTTCTTCAATTATATCATATTACATGATGAAATACACAGTAATTATGTATGACCATATTGTTTTTATGCTATTCATCGAAAATTTTTCATTTTCATCCCATAGTTTTTTTTTTACTCAAAGGTTTCCAAGTTGTTAACTTCCATATAATAGAATGAATATACATATCAGATCAAAGGGAACATACAAATTTGTGAAATCATTTACAAAACTATATTTTCTTAAATTATCAAGAAATTTGGACAAGTGAAAAAAATTTATACGTTTTTATTTCATTCACAATAAAGTAATGCAACCTCATCATTGCTAAAGTTTCGTCCGGTTTGTACATACTTTAAATCTTTAGTTTGAAACAGTTTCTCGTAAGAATTATAACTTTCACACTATATTTAAATGTTTATGCATCGCGTATGATCAAGACAACCAAGTTATATTTTCGAATTCCTTATTAGATTACGAAATTATTAATATATATATATATATATATATATATATATATATATTTATTTATTTATATACAAAATAAAAATACATAAAATTATTTCATATTTCGATTGATGTCATGGATTTGGTAATGAAGGTTTGCATTTCGTTTTTTAGTTTATATAAATAAACAAACAAATAAAGTATAGATAAAAAGAACCCACATGGTAACTTTATAGAGCAAAACAATTTTTTTTTTCAAAATCCTTTTAGAAGCTATTGTTTTAAATGAGTGTGGGGATATATGTATTATACAAATTTCACATGAATCTTTTATTACGAAACAGTTGTGAGCATGATAAAGGGTCTCGTTTTAATCTAAAATTTAAAACTTCGTTTCAATGTCAAAAAGAGTTTCCATTTTATATCGTTTATTCTACTCCAACAAACTTTGGAAAAATTGACGATATATTTCTTAGATACATGTTGAGTAATCATAATTTCTATAACGTCATTCCACAGAAAAAATTTATACTTCCATTACAATAAACTTTATAATTAATTTCACTATTCAAGTTCATACTACAGGGAATATTGTATATTAAATTTCTATTGAAAACCAAAAAAGTTCTAGAATATCTAAAAAGGCACGCCTGCATATTATCGTCATATGCAGTGCTAAGGCAGAAAGCTTGTATGAGCTAGAGTTCAGTTAAATGTAAAAAAATTTCTGGTGGCATATATTTTTGAACAACTTTCGTTCCGAATCGAATTCAATAATATCCTCCTAACGATCTCCTGGACAAATATTACAACAAATTAAAATTTATTGTTGTATTAAAATAAGCATATACAACTTCTATATCATTCGGTCTATTATGCGCTTCGATTCGAAAGAAGAACCTGTTAAAACTCTATGCTAGTGGTTTCGAACAATTGAACTTTCGAATCGAAATACGAAATATTCCAACAGAAATTATACTTTAGCTTTCTTTTAAATATGTATACCCTGTAGGAGATATAATGATATGATGATTTATTGAATGTTACACACTTGAATTGAAATAAAAGAATTAGCAGATGGGATATGTTTTCTTTTATAAATGCAGAAGTCGCCGCGAAGAATGTCGCGATCGCTTTATAATATATGAACTGAATATATATTACATTTTGAAACTCCTTCCTACACACTGTAGTCCTATCGGTTTTCGCTTTCAAAGATAACACCTAAGAAACGTTGGAACTTTCTAAGAAATAGATTTACAAATAATTTATTTCAGCAGTTAATTTTATTACTAGATGATTTAAAGAAAACCAAGAGATCATTCATTGTTTTCAATAATATTGCGTTATACAAATAAGTAAAAAGAATTGAATTTCAAACCTCCATACTATTTGATAAAATGAAGCTAAAGAATGGCTTTCAAATTAGCCACTTTGCCTTACTGGTAACACCCACACGGTCGTCACCACAATTAGAGGCAAATAACAGAGGAAATAGCGTGAAACAAAAGTAATTTCAAACATTAAAAAAGAAAAAACCAGTTCGGTATTTGGTTAAAAAAATTTATATGCACACATATACAATTATATTTACCTAAAATAGTACGCAAATGACGTAAACGTGAAGCTGAATCCTTCTTGCAATCCTGCAACTTCGCAGTGGATTTTTTAATATCGGCATGGGATTTTTTAGTAAACATATTTTTTTGTATATATAAATAGAAGTATATATTTAAGTAAATATATTCGCATCGACCTTATTTCTGTATGGGGGAACCTCTTTTCTTTATTTTCGTTTCATTTTATTTTGTGTAATTAACAAGTTTTTGTTTTTTATAATACTTTTTTTTGTATCGTAAGCGAGTTACTGTTTTCCAATGTTATTGTTGGGTGATGATGATTATTGTAATGTTATTGTTTTTGTAAACGACGATGACGAATAACTCCCGCGACAGGTGCCTCAATTTTTGGTGGCTGTATGGATGGCAGTGGTAGAAACAAATGTCTTTCAATATTTTGCGTTTGCTTTTGTGGTTTTCTTTTATTCATTTTGCATTCTTTTACTTTTTTATTGTTACAAACACAGCATATTAATTTCTAGCCAATATTCATTATTACTTTTGTCTATTTAACATTTTTCAGATTCTTTAGCACTTGTATCTTATTTTTCTGATTTCTTAAATAATTTTCTTAGATATCTTGCTATTGAAAAATCGTTGTAAAAAGAATTGTTTCATGCGTTGTAAAATATAATAATTGCATTGGTGAAAACTGTTGACGTTTATGAATAAAAGTGGCAGCGTTGTACCACGAAGGTATCACAAAGGTGTTATTTCATCAAAAGGTAGTATATTTTCATACCTTTTTAACCAGGCAATCACTTGTTTACGTATGAAGTGGACAGAAAGATGCAATTATACAGTGTTGATAAATGTCGAAATTCTATTTGTAAAATATAACAGTAAGTTTTGAAAAGCTCATAACGTCACTATAAGAATATGAAAGAATATAAGAGAATTTGGAAATACTTTCTACATTTGTAGCTTTATTTTTCTAATTATAAAATATATATCAAGTCTCTCGATTTAAAAAGACACCACAAAATCATTATTGTAAATATGCGTGGAATATACACAAATTCTCATATACAAGTTAATATATTCCAAAATCCCCTATTGTCGTGAAATAAATGTTTTTTTGGCCCTAAGATAGCATTTCCTTAGACTTATTTCCTTAATAGTATTTAATATAAGCTACCTCGCATGAGCATTTACTTAATAGTACTACAACACTTAATTTAGTAATTGAATAATCGATTGATAGAGCAGTCTGGAAGATTATTTTTAACTAATTATTAATTTGATGGCACGACTGATCACATTCCAGATAAGTTCAATGCTTAAGTAATAAAACTCTGGAAGCTACTAAAACACACATATCCACGCATATTAACATATGCCTACATAAACTGTGTGTTAGATGGGTTCAACAACTTTCGTATAACATAAGAATAAATGGAACTCTCTTCCTCTCTACTACGTTAACAATGATTAAGCTCGAAACTTGTTTTGGTGCTATATCTCAAGCATCAAACAATTTTTTGTTTAATCTTTCGTGTGCAATATACGTAAAGCAGAATCGTGAATTTGTATAATTTTTTACATTCCTAATATGTTTGTCATTTTGTATCATCATATATAAACCGCTCCTCAAAACTTTCGTTTCATGATCTCTTTCATTGGAAATGTTTTAAAATATTATTGAATGTATATTAAAAGAGATTTAAGAATATGCTCTCTCCTTGAATAGGTATTTAATTGTTATTTGCTTTTAGAACCTTATACTCACATATGTACATGGACATACTTATGTACATATATATTTTTCTATACATACATTAATTTCGTGGGTATTTAGCTGATGAAGTACATCAATAGTTATCAGCAGTTGCTCTTCGTAGACGGTTGATTTTCTAAAATAAATTTTTGTTTACTTTAAGCTACGTTATATATATAAATTAGAATTATTAAGTATTTTAGTTGCATTACCTAGTGAATTGTTTTTTGGGAAAAGCTTTTAACACGAATACATTATGTTTCATTTAATTAAATACTTATTGTGGTTTGTACTTGGCTTGCAGTTAGTTATAGGTGATTTGTTATTCCCCGAAACGCATGCTGTGGATAAGAAAAAATCTAATTTGGGTGTGAGTATTAGTTAATTTTCAAAGAATTTTATTTATTAATTAGAAAAGTTAGATCGCAAAAAGTTGAGCTTTACTTTTGGGTTTTTTTATACTTTATACAGTATGTGTACATATAATAAAATGCTTATGCTATTCCTAACAGTTATATAGGTTTTACTAACTAGTTTTCATAGCTCAGTGTGCATGTATGTGCAAGTACATATATGGTATGTAT
The DNA here is from genome assembly GCA_963675445.1 of Linnaemya vulpina. Lineage (NCBI taxonomy): Eukaryota > Metazoa > Arthropoda > Insecta > Diptera > Tachinidae > Linnaemya > Linnaemya vulpina. Next base: position 26,590,684 of record OY776277.1, read on the forward strand.
ATAAGTATTAAGTACAAATATGTATATAATAACCAATTCCTTATATAAATCACGTTAGTTTTTTTTTTGTTTCGGTCCTGTTTTTTTGTTGTACATTTAATAAAAAGAAGTGACACTACAATGAGTATTTATTGGCGAAGAGAGTGATAAAAAGTCACAGCGAGATTCCAAAACTAAGACCGATTAATAATGTCACTAAAAATTATTACTGGCCTCGACTTTTTCCTATATATTTTTCGATTTACGTACTATACAAATAACGCAAATATGTACGTACATATATAATTTTCACAGAAAATTTTTGTTGCTTCAATTTGCCGATTTGTACAAGTTATTGTGTCCTACTTGACTTATTTTCTTGCAAAGTGTACATATCATTTGAGCTATTAAATAGAGCTTGTAATTTAGAATTGCGATATTCCTTGCAGAATTGCTATAAGTACATAATTTATGTATTAACTATAAGAAGAAAAACGCCCATATTTCGTTGAGTAATTTTTTAATATTTTCACTTTCCTTGCAGGGCCGAACTCCTTTGTATGCACCTTCGCGCTGTAAGCAACATGAGTTATTGTATCCTGGCGATCAAAGTAACGATTGGATCTGTGATTGTGCACCAGGCAAGTTCGATACTTAAATAATAATAATAAAACATTTTTAACTCCTTAATTATTTTACAGCTGCTCTGTATTATCCTGAAACAGATGCCTGTTATATGGCATTTCGTAGAGGACCATGTGATGAAGGCCAATTCTTAGTTTTAGCCGATCATGCAATTTTGCCTGTTTGTGTAGCCAATGATTGTAAGGTCGATGGTCAGATTAAGATCGAAGGTGATTGTTATGAATTCGGCAAACCTGGCAACTGCACAGATTCTCATTTGTCCTATGTTCTTGGGGTTAATCCTCAAACATTGCATGTGGAGTGTGTTAAGCTTTCCATAACATTAGAATCGCGTTTTGGTGATGGCTCTCAACATTCTTATGATTTAACAAATGTAGATATGTGCGCCCGTGGATGTAAAAGAGCCATTCAAGGACGTTGTCCCGAATGAAAATAACCAACTAGTTTTTTTTAATAACTTTTATTTTTATACAAAATAACTTTTTAACTTAATCAACAAACTTATGGCATTGATAGATAAAAAAATACATATAGAATTAATCTCCATAACTTTTTATATGTACATTTGTATGTGTATTATTTCAATATTTTGCTTTAGAAGATTCGCCTTCTTCGGTAGTTGCTTGTGCTTGTAAATCGTCATCCTCTATGGCTATTTCTTCTATAGATGATTCATCAGAAGATTGCATTTTCAACATACTATTTTCAAATGATGACATAAATGAACTTTCATTATACTCGGGCCATTTTCGGAATAATGAAAAGAGTGTCAACATTTGACTTGCATTTAAATCACCAAATTGAGTAAAGATGTTGATATTTGGATAAATATCCTGATTATTTATCGTATGACAGCGCGATGAATATTTTGGTAGTTGTGTTATATCTTCATTATCGTATAGCGGAACACTAGCCACTGGCTCTATTGTATTAACTATCAATCGAGGGCCGCAACCCGGCACCCATTTTCTAATAAAAAATAATTCAATTAAGTAAATACGTACACAGTTTGCATGCGTCGACTTACTCAAGATTTGGTATCACGCGGTTACATCTGCTAATACAATTTTGTTTCACAAAATACCACAAGGCTGGCAAATCTTCTGGTGCTACAAAATTTAATATATCTCTACGCGGAACTATTCTTACCAAGTACAAACATTCGGGGTTAACGGAGCGTACCTTAAGTAATAAATTCAATTTTGTATTCCAATTTTGCGAACCATGTGTAAAACAAAGCTATTTTAACCATTATTTCTTTTATATATTTTCATTATTTTCACTTTTAATTACTAAAAAAAAAAATGTCTAGCACTATTTACTCAAATTTCTAATAATTACTACATTATCTACGAGCTTCAAGCATTATTAACTTTTCTTACCCTGTTCAATTTACTGCGTTTGACAAACTTGTATTCAGCCTGGGTTGGTAGAAAATCATCTCTTGATAAACGGGCAATAAAACGATATTCGAATAGCATTTGAAATAAAATAGAATTAGATCTGTAAATCATATATCCAATTTCCCTAGTACATGTTAAATGCTTAAATATATCAAAAAGAATATTAAAAAAATAATATTAAAATAATAATTAAAGTGGTGTTACGAACCAAATATATAGGAGGCGGTAAAACTAAATACATTTCAGGTCTTCCATAGTTAACTAAACCATTTTGAAATATAACTGAGCTAATCAAATGCTTAAAAAATTGATAAGAGCCGACCACGCCAAATAATAACATATTAGGATCTGAAAACATAACAAATCTGATATTAAAAGTTTAAAGTATTTACAGTTTTTACCTTCGTCCCATCCTTTACTTGGCACTTCTCGCAGCAATTCTTGAACTCTTGTACCATTATCCATTTTATCTTGATAGACCAATTTCCACATATTTATCAAATCACAGTGTTTTACTTTAACACGATCTGGATATAGTGTATGAAGTTCTTGTAAATAGTTCATAAAATAATCCATAGATTCCATAAGATGGATTTTCTTAAATTGCTCTTCATTATCTAACAGATGCCGTGTGAGAGCTCCAATGCCGGGATTTACTTCCATTATAGTATCACAAGAGCTTTGTTTAAAATAAGGTTGTAAATACTTATTGATGTCATTAGCAGCCTTTTCGTTTGCGATATACATTACATCTGGCGTCTTTTGCTTTTTACTGAGTAACTTGTTCGGAAATAAATCACCATAGTGCTTCCTCCTTTGTGATAAAGTTTTCAATTCTGATTTGGAGGCGAAATTGCGTAATATTTGTACGGATTTCGCAGAATTATTAAATATTTGTTTAGTATGAAACATTTCAAGGAGTTTCAATTGCTTTAATTATTTCTACTTAAAAATTTTACAATTTTATTGCCGGTTGTTTGTTTACCTCTTTGCCACTTGCGTTTCAACAAATGTCGTATGTTTAATATTTGACGTTGAAGCGGTTTACGAATGTTGCCCATGGTTAATTATTACACCATTTCCATTGCTATACAGCAAAGAGGCATATTATGCGCATATGCTCCTGGCAAGCTTACTCAGTGGAGCCATATGTAGGAACCGGCAGATATTTCAGTATGTACTTAGTTGATGTTTACATAAAAAAAAGATGCAGCTACAAGAGCGAAAATGGACATGTTATATCATATGATATAACTGAGAGTAATTTTTTTTATATAGACTATAAAATTATACGTATTACATGGCCTCGTAGTAGAATATTGCATATCATATAAAATCGGCCTTAATCAAATATCTGCAACATAGCAACAATAAATATATATTATAGCATATTGATGTGCTACCTGTACTTTTATTGATAACACCTTTAAGTTGCAAAATATACAACCCTGCTATTACTTTCCAGATAAAGCAAAAGTCACAATGCAACAGTGCTGCCACAATTAACTTGCAAGTTACACATTTTTAACACCAATGTTCCAATAATAGCGTATACCTATATATTGCAACTTCGTCATATATATTTAAGGGTATCAACTTTTTGAGTTGGCTATAAAGATATTTTTTGCATTTCGTAGGTACGACTAAAGAAGTTATATAAAAGGTGTCAATATCACCTAATCCACAACAATCCATGCCAACAATAACTGCCCATGTACTATTTAAGCAATTAAAACTTGTGCACAGTGTGGCAGCGCTGTAGTTTATGTAAATTTCCATTTGTTTGCAAGTGAATTATTTCCAATTTCAGTTCCAGTGTTGATGACAATTAGGTTGGTGTAGTTTAGTGAGAAAGGCGGAAGCTTTTTATTAAAATTATATATTATCTATCCTAATAATAAAAGGTGTCTCGTTTATTAAAACAGTTAATTAAAAAATAAAGCTATAAATTTTGTACATATAAGATTAGTGTATTAGAAAAATTAATTGATGAAAAGTTATAGAACATATCTTCTGAGACAAAAAAATCAAGCAAGGAAGGCGTGTTCTATTGCCTATCAACAACAATATTAAGATTGGATCACTAGGAAAGTGGAAAAAAGGTGTGAATTGTGAAAATCAATAACAAAGAAAAATACTCGTTAAATAGTGAAAATTGTTAAAATATAACAAAAAATATATGTGGAGCTTATTTATGAAGTAAATTAAAGAAAGTGCAGTAGTACTCAACTGTATGATTACTATGCGGCTGTAAGAAAATCCCGATTGTGGAAATAAAAGAAAGATATTTTTAACAAAAGTATGTTAATTGCTGGAAAGAAATAAATATACCTACTTAATTTTGATGCCTCTTTAAATAAATGTGTTAAAAACGAGTTTTAATAGAATTGAAATTTAGTATGTTCATTCTCATTTCTTTGAAGAAACACAGTAAATTAAATCAACCAACATTTATCATTTCTTTCCATCCAAAGACCACATGAATCAGTCGTTTTGACTGGTATCTTTTTCGTGTTTTCATTTTATTTTTTGTTAAAGTTCGTGACTTGAATAAACTGCATTAAAATGATATAAGCCAGAATATTTATACAAACGAGCAACAAAGGAGTACTCCAAAATTTAAAATTTTGGGAAAGTAATCAACTATTATATCTCAAGCATAAAATTCTTTTATATCGGCGTTAAGGGCAAAATAAAATAATATATCCATAAAGTATTTTGTATGTATGTATGTATATGCATGTGCATATTATCAGCTGAATCTGTACTTCATTTACCATTCAACTCATTTTTATCTCTGAAAAACAGGACAAGCTAACAAACTTATAAATTTATTTTTGCTATTTACTTACAAATAAAAAGAAGTGTAACGAGAATACAAACAAAGCTTGATTTAACAATAAATATGATTCATACTGCGTCTACGTTAAAATACATTTACAAATATAACAAAAATAGAATAGCAAAGAAAAGTGCATAAATCTTAAAGAAGTTGCTTTCATATTGCATTCGTGCATACTTTTTGTGCCGTTTGTAAATTAAAGTTGATTTTTGACTCATTTTCATTAAAAAAATATAAAGACTTAAATAAAAAGAACCAATTTCTAAAAAAAAAGAGTTGTTGCTTGATTGCAGTTTCTTATGCTTCTTGTTACGAATTTGAGGGAAAAAAGACAAAGTAAACAACAATAGCAACGACAACAATAAACGTCAGCAGTAACTGCGGCAGTCGACATCGCAGCAACCGATAAAACATAAACATCAACAGTGTTACAAACACATCCAACATTGTTGAACGTTTCCTTTTAAATTCTTAATATGGTCGATGCCTCGAAAAATGGTGGTAAGTTATAGTTAAAATTTTTTGTTTATTTTGTTAATATGTTTGTATATCCTTTCAGAAAGCAATTTACTTAATATATTTCGTGTGTTACCATTATTATAAATTCAAATTGATTTTGGTTTTAGGTTGGGTTTACAAAAAAAGTAATATTACTTATTAATGGTTTGGTCGAAAGGAGGTCAAAGACACGTAAAAAATAGTCTAAGATTTATGAAAAATCTATAAACCACTTACGATTATGATATAATTCTTTCGATATAATTTTCTAATGCTCTGTTATAAGAGTTAAGTTAGTAATAATAGTAGTCGTATTCATAAAAAATTTTGTGTACTTTTGAACTTTATTTTCATGCTAACTTCATTTTAAAATACTGGCCAATTCTACATATATTTTAATGAAAATGGCAGTAAATATTGCAATACTGTAAACTTTCCTAGCAGAAATTGCGGCTCGCCTGGAAGCGAAAATGGAACCAAATATTGAATTGAACAAATGTTGTTATTAGTTACCATTAACAGCATCTAAGAATACGTTTCAGCGAAGCTTGCTATTGTGAAATGTATTTCTCTGGGTTTTTAATTGGAAAATTTACTTATCCGTCAATATCAACAATTTGTTTGTTGTGAGTTAAGCTCGTCTCTATGCCTGCATTTCATTGGTTCTTACACCAAAGTATCAGTACACTTCAACATAATACCAAATAATAATAAAACCTCTTAGCTTATGCACCCACTTTAAATCAATTTTGAATAATTGAATAATATAAGTTTTATAATGTGGACGGAGACGTAAGTAAATTAAATTCCTATTGTCAGCGTTCTTGTTTAAAATCGGTTCATGAAACTTTTATAAACCTGTAATAAGTATGTTTGTTATGAATGAGGCAGAAAATTTAAAAATTTAATTGCTTAAGCAAATCTTACCAAAAGCGCATGTAAAAACAAAAATTGATAAAACTGATACAAACGAAAGAAATAACTGCCTGATAAGATAATGAAAGAAAAATTGATAGTACATTTTTAGATAAACTTCAAGAACTTAATACGAAAAAAAAAATGATAAGACAAAAACAAGACATCAGAAGACAAATTCTAGTGTTCGTCCAAATTCACTTTTTTGGAACGTATCAATTATCCATTTATTCTCAGTTCGATTTTTAAAGTCTGGCTTTAACGTTAAAAATCGCTTTTAGCTTTCAGTGTGAAAACATTGACTCTGATTCTTCTAGTTGAATTCATAAACAAACATAATTTTGATATTATTTACCTTCCTTAAAAAAGGAATATATAGATATTGAATTTTTTATTGATATACATATAATTAATTTTATAGTTAATTTTTCTACCATTATATTTTCCATATAGCATTCATTCAGTTACATTGTTAACTTTCCTTATCATCATTTGCCTTTGGGTTTAATGGTTTAAACTTACAAAAACACGTATCTGTGAGTCATAAACTATTTTGTCTACCTGAATTCATTGTTTCCACACATTTTTTGTCATAATTGCCAAGAATAACTTAATATTTCAAAAGCTATAAACTATACGCAGCACATGTACATGTCCGAAAACAAATTGTACTCGTATGTATATGATAACAACTTTGTAATGCTCATATCTACATGCATACAAACATACAAAGTATGTATGGATGTATGAACGTGTTTAATTTGCCTTTTTTGACGAAGACAAATTTGTTTACTGCATATTTTAGAGGTGCATTTGTAAATTAGCTTGTTTACGTTTATTGCAATGAATCATTCATTATTCAAATTCACCGTTTAATTCAGACAATACATACAAAAGTATGAATCTTAAGATGTGTTTTTAGAAGTGTACAGATAAAAAACACAAACAAATCTTTACATAAACAAAAACGTTGGATGGAATTGTAATGAATCGTTATTTCTTTGTAAATAATTCCCGGAAAGCACATGCTTAAAAACAGAAACACAGACATTCAGACCCTTGTGAAGACAAATTTCGAAATGTATAACCCTAGACACAAACCAGATACGTTAACAAACCTCTGTTGACATGTCAACAGGGCGTATGAAAAATTTCAGTGCATATATTTCAAATGGAATAATGGCCAAATTTTTTTTACCAATCTCTGAAAAAATTAATCGAGTATGCAACCATAAAAAATTAATACTTTGGGGTAGCTATGCCAATAAGAAAAATTCACGCAAAACAGAAAAATACTTATAAATTTAAAAATTTTTAACGCATGTAAACGTGGCTGGTTTGTGTCTAGCGTTATAAATTTCGAAATTTAACTTCACACACCTGATATTCGGATGGATCGGGTAAAAATATTTCCATTTAAATTAAATTTATTCGATTTTTATGGTCAAAAAAAGTGCTACTAAATCAACTCTGTCTGGCTGACGCCAGATTGCCAAGAGTATCAGCAAGAACATCAGAAAAATAGCACAAAAACAGTTCATTCAATTCATGGCCGTCAAGATTATGACTTTGGATTCATCTTATTTGCCTTTATATAAATAACTACTTTTCATTGACAGAAAATCATTTCTTAGTAAACTTTCAATATTTAAGATCATAAAATTTTTAAAATATTTATAATTAAACCATATGAACTTTATTATGTATTTAATTATGTGCATACATACATACACACATGTATGTATATGTAGACACATTAAAGATGTATGCGTATGTAAATGAAAAAATTCAATCAAATACTTTTGCAGTAAATGAAGTAAATTAACAAACGAAATGTCTACCACAATTTTTGAGTTTTTAGTTCAATATTACAGGGAATATTCCATAGGTGAAACTTTTACTCCCTCTAAAAAGTATTTTAAAAATAATTTAATTCAGTAAATTTCAAAACAACGCGCCAATTTCCAACTAGCAACTGCACGTTGTTTTGAAACAATTTATTTGTCATTGTGAACATTTTTCGGACACCACACTAAAATGCAAATCGTCATAATTAGCTGAATACATTGTTTTGTTATTTACCAGAGCAAAATACTGAAAGCCATAGATTAGAAGGCCTTTAAAAACATCTGTAAAGGGAATGAGATTGTACAGGACTTGTAAACTCGCTGGCTTTTAAAACGTGAACAAAATATCTTTCTGCTACTACATTCATTTAAAATGTGATTATCTACATATCTGCACATGCTTTATAATAATAGTAATTAAATTGATTGATAAGCAAATCGAAGGCAATTTCCTTAAAACCGCACCCAACTTTATTTGCTGATTTGCTTGATTTACTTTATTTTTTAGTTTTACATCTTTTCATTTCATTTATAAACGTTAATTTTTGTTAAGAAAAAAATACACACACACATAACAAATATTCCTTTTGCTATTTATGTGCATTATGGCTTGGCCTGCTGGCGATAAGTGCCAATCGAAGTAAATTATTTTAATATTTTGTTCAATGAAACATTTATAATAACTTTTAGCATGGCTCATTCGCTATAATAAAGTCATTGCACGAAAAAACAACTACTTGCGGCAAATAAAAAAATTTATATAATTATTTTAATCTTCGTGGTACATGAATAACACATAAACAATTTATCAGTCTCTCGTCTTCTATGTTCAATTCATTAAAATGTGTGTTTTCAATAAATTTATGTATTTGTATTTAATTAAAAAGATACGCGGCTTAAACAAAAATAAATTAAAAGTAACCTATAAGCCAAGCTTTAGAAATTATTATATGACGAGTTGTTGTCATCCCACGTCGTAAACAAACCGGTTTCGGCTAGGTGGCGTATTCAGTGTAAAATCAATGTTGAATATCAAATTTTTGAGAATAGTTTTGGTAGCTTGTTTTTATCTAAAACAGTATTTTGTATGGAAATACTGCTTTTAAATTTAAATATGCTTTTAAAATTTAATATAATTATAGTGTTTAATAAATAGTTAAGATGTTTTATGCAAACCATGAATTTATTTCATGCAAAGATTAAGAAGAGAAAAATATTGGGCAAAAAGCTTTTCGTTGAAACACTCCTTAAAACTAAAATAATAAATAAAATCAACTGAGTTGTAGCATAAATTAATAAATCACACATTTTGTGTTGTTACTTGCATTTTTACATAAAATTGATTTTTCTTCTGAAATAATTACAAAAATGCATGTTGAAGTTATTTAGTTTGCCATTCAAACATTTAAAATATTTCAAACAAATCAGTTTTGATCATATATCCTTCTTTGAAAAGCAATAAAAATAACAACTACAATTAATTTGTATGCAACAGATTGTTTTGCTTATAAGTTGCACAATGTTTAAACGTGCTGCTGCTGGCCTGCCGCACTCAATGCAAAATGACTCTCAAACTAAAAAAGGCGATAATTCAACTGTTTAACTCTGTTTTGTTTTTGTTCAATTATTTATTTTAGCACTCACATATGAAAGTGTTTTGTTTGTTGTTTTATATTTATTTAGTTTTATAATTTGATTAAATCATTTTTGTTGTGGCTAAAGACGATGACAGTGTTATACACTTATTTTAAAAATCTTTGAGTTGTTGTTGCTGTAGTGTAACAATAGTGGTTTTGTTCATATATGCAATTGGCCCAGTGCCAAATGATTTTATTTTTATTTTTCTACTTGTTATTGTTGTTGCTTATGACGCTAGCGATGTTGAAGGCATCTTTGCAAAGTATCAAAGTACAAACAGAAAACTTGTGGCACATACATACATGCAAGAATTCATGTAAAGAATTAATTATACGTTGATCAAGATTTTCAAAGAAGTCGTAGGAAAGACCTACATTGAACCAAAGTAAATCCATATACATATATATATATATATATATATATATATATATATGTATATATATATACATAAATAAGTGTGTATGTGCATTGAACTTGATGCATTTTTCTTAAATTAAAATAAAGTCTTACATTGATGCTATTTTAGGCATGCGATTTCAAGGAAATACTTTGATATTATATATATGCATTTGTGACACATGCATATCTACGAGGGTTGCCTAGCTATTGAGAGAGATGTACGCATATCTTAGTTAACATCACATGCAATTGGGATAAAAATTTGATTTAATATAGAAGCACACAGAATCCATAGACGATTTTGCCATTCAGAATGCTTATTTATATAAATACGATGGCGTTTTAAAAGTACAAGAAAGTGGCCACATTTTTTATTGAAATACTATTGAAATCAATTATTTATGTCAAACAAGAAAGTTTTAATATATAAGATAAATTCTACAAAAGGTGATAATTATGTTTTTTTTCCCGAAAAGTAATAAAAATTTTAATTAAGAATATATAATTTATAAATAAAAGAATGTTATGGTGGTAGGAATTCGCACAGTTTATTCAGTCATTGTTGTAAAGTCTGTTGAATGTCTCCAATTATTGCTAACATATAGTTATTACATGTAGAAATAATAATTGACGTCATGCGTAATTTATAATTGCTTTCAATGTAAAAGCGGAAATTAATAAACTTTATTCGATTTTATTTAAAATTTTGAAATTCTTCAACAAAGTTATCCAAGAAGAACGGAAATGCATTGACTAGTTAAAAGTTGCAGAATGTATTGTCCTCACGTTAACAGAGCTCTAAATATAAACAGAGCGCTGTTAAGCATGAACAATCTGAGTGTACATACTAAAAATGTTATATGATTATATGTTCCATTAAATTTTTCCAAGGTTGGTCGAAAAATGTGGCCATTATTCCGTTTGGAATATATGCACTCAGAATTTTCATACTTAACAGCACTCTGTTAAAATGTTAACAGAGGTCTGTTGACGTACCTAGTTTGTGTCTAGGGTTATAAATTTCGAAATTTGGTTTGCAAAAATATCGGTTTCGGCTATGTTCCATCTTTGTGAGATCGAGAACACTAAAAATAATAAATGAGCGGATACATTGGAGTCTTATTATGGGTTAGTAAACAGATCGGTTCTTCCGGTCTTTTGCCATCTTTATTGCACAAAGAAATGTATTATTTTAGTGAGAAATCAAGCAAAACAGCTGCTAAACTTGCATTCAGAGATGGAATGAAAAAGAACTTTTTTGTATATAAAATAAAAAATAAAAACTGATTGGAATCTCTGTTTAGCCTTAAAAGACTTAATTGCAACTTGGAATCACAATCAGTCACACGACAATAACATCTTTCAATATGTACAGGGCACAAATCATTTTTTATTTCTTACAAATATATGCATGCCCGTATGTATAGTTACTGCTTAAATGTTTTCTGTTTTTGCTATTGTTGTTATTAACAATTTAATTAATGACTCACACTATCATCAATCTGCTCGCTCGCATGCATATCGGTCATAACGTATGTATGAGTGTATGACGAGAATCAGGGAATTTTATAAGTCGGCGGTTGATATCACTTGACATTAATTATTTTATTTTTGTAGGTTGATTTTTTACCACACTATAGTGTTACATAAATATAAACATAAAGAAACATTTAATAGTTGAAAAGAATAAATAATAGAAATATGAATGTTATTATTATTATTATGAAAAAAAAACTCAAAGAAAATAAAATGTCTGAAGGAAAAATTGAAATGATTAATTTGCTTGACAAAAGATTATAAACAACAATTGAATTAAAACACTCATTGAAATATCAATAATGTAACATGTAAAGGGTGTCATTTAAATGTTTACATCTTCGAGTAGGCATTATAGTTTTATTTGACAACCTATTTGACAGCTGCCATTTGTTTTGCGATTAGTTTGTCAAAATTCTATCGTTTTAGTAGAACCAGTTTCGTTGATCTATATTATTTTAATTCTAGCAAAGAGTTTTTTTGATATGCTGTTCCAGTTAGAGTTATGAGAGTAAAAAGAAAATTACTCTGAATGTGTAAAAATATAACTTTCCAATTTGCTCTCAGGAGCGAGAGTTCGGACTGGTTTTTAATTCACATGGAACAGACCTTTTACTTGTTTTGGGGTTATTTTGATTTGCGAATTGTGCAGAATACAATATAGATAATTCATTCTATCTCTCGTCTTTTTTATGATCGACGTAATCATTAGCCGCACATATTCAAAATTTAGATTAATATATCGTACGCTATAGCAGATGTGGGGACATGTGAAGCTCTTTGCTTACATCGATAAACCACAGACAATTCACGCCTTACAACACGATATTGTTGTAAACAAGAGATCGAGTGAGATGTCAATACGCTTGATATTTTATTCAAATAAGAGCTTCCAAAATATATTTGATACAAATTAACACTATTTGTGTGTGTTTATTTTATTTCATTCTACGAATACAACAGTTTTATATTTATAAAAAAAAAATTTATAAATACCAGTGCTTACCTACAACCATTCGCAAGATATTTTGAAGTTCCTTTCAATGAAACCAATTCTACTATCAATTGAATTATACGTCTTACAAAGCATCCGCAGCATTTCTTTGCTCATGTGTATATTTGCTAATTGTAGTAATTTATTAGGTGAATTCGTTTAAAAATTCTGAAAAAGGGACATGAAATGGGTATAATATCTGTTGGCATCAATTTACTGTTGATACAGTTCTCGTATACTGTTTCCTCATAAATTTTGTAAATTTCTTTTATAACATTAAAGCAAAGAATTTCAAAACTGCAACTCCTTTTTGGCTTATTTGTGGAAAAGCGGATCGTAAAACGATCCTTCTTAGAGGGTCTTGAAACTAATTTCCAATGCACTTGAGAGGCTAAATATTTATTTATTTTTGAGTTTAAAAAATAATCATAAAATAAAGAGCTCTTTGAGATTTTGTTTTTGCATAAAAAAAGAAAAATAATGATAGAAAAACAAAACCATTGAAAGTCATTTGTTTGGTATTAAAAGCTAAAAAGTGGGTCACAGAGACCATATTTCAGTTTAACCTCAACCATACTCGTACGCAGAAGATAAACAGAAAAGAAAACCAAAAATAAAAAAACAAAATCAACAGCTACATCCACAAGCAGTTCTGAATGAAATAATCAAGAGTTACAAAAAACACAACGAACTAAAACATTGTCAATTGGACAGACAAAAAGTTTACATGCAGATATAAACTGGCAGCAGGCAAAACCGACAAATGGCGTCAACCCGTTAACTGATGATGTGGTTGGTATGAAATAAAAATACGAAAAATAAACGCAAGAAAAGCCAAAAGTCAAATTTCTGGTTCATAGTCGTTTATTTTTCTACACAGTGCGAAAACGAATAGTTCTTACACATACATACATACGGATAAAATATTAATTTTTAAGGACATCATTTCTGGGATGCAAGTGGAGCAGAAAATAAAACTGAAAAGTTGCATGAAATGTTATTCATTTCACTGTATGTAAATGGCATCCAGTATTAGAATGAAAACAATTGAACCTTTTTATTGTTCAATCTTAAACCAGTTTCCGCTGTAACTTCTCATTGTTCTTTATATTTAATTTTTATTATTTTTCTTTTGTTGGAATTAAATAATGAATAGAACAAAACGCTCATAAGCCGCAGTATAAATCTAACACTATTCTGAATAGTATTTTCCCATTTAAAAAAGTTTTTAAAATACTACGATAAAGTCTTGATAGTGGTAGTTTGCATATTTAAAAAATTAAATTTACAAATCATGAGCTATAAAATTTATATTTTACAAAACAAAAACCAAAGATCTGATAAGAAACTTATAAAAAAAACTATGCGGGAAAACAAAAAACTGGTGATGCAACGATACAAATTTTTGCCGATACGACACCGATAAAAAAAAATTAAAATCGGGGATATAGAGTTCAAGTTAAAAGTAATAAATCTCAATTAGAGTAAAAATTTTAGTACAGAAAATCACACATATTTAAAACTGATTATTGATATCAGATTAAAAAACAGTTAATTCCAAAAAAATCTAGCATTTTGCTTAGATTTTCAGGTCTGGTGTTATTTCTCTTAGTTAATTTGCAACAATTAGCATCGAAAATTATTCTCTTCACCGCTCTCTTCTAAAAGCTCAACACTTGATGAGTAAACATGCACTTAATGTACCACAAATGCCGCTTTTTTATTAAAAAAAAATTTTTAAGATCTTTTAAAGAAAAGTTGGGGCCAAATTGCCCTATCGAATGTCGATAGAAAATTCAATAAAACTAAACACAAATTTTGATCGACACTGAAAGTCAAATAATTACCCTCCTGTTGTCATAATTATTAAATTATTGTAATAAATTATGTATATAAATATTACTTCTGCTATAAACAACTTAATTTAATTTTTACTTGTTTCGCACTTTGTCTCAATAAATAATATTTGATGCGAATGTATTAATAAAAATGAAATATTTGAGTTTCATAACTATTATTGAAGAATGCATATAAAATCGTGTGATCATAACTTGAAGAACTTCGGTCACAAAGTCTTGTGTCCGTCATTTCTTTATAAAATCGAACAAAGATATTGTAGTTGATATGACTTTTTGTTGTCCTATTTGAATGTTAATTTAAATTGTTTCAATTCATGCTTTCATTTTTTAGTTTCTCAAAGACTTAAAGAAAAACTCTTCAATTACAAATTTGGCTTGTGCTATGACGTAATATATCATTCTGCAGTTCATTATCTTCTTAACATTTCAAAATTGTTATTTAGGCCAGCTAAATGCATTAATCAATGCACATGCCATTGTGGGAGAAATTTTTCTTGGCCAAAAACACAACTATTGTAGATGAAATATTTTTTTGGCAAGTGATATAAATAATCAAAAATAAAAGCTTTGCTTGCCTGTAATAATAACTAAAAGTCTTTTTTTTTCATTTTATCTCTAAAAACGTTTCACTCCAACGGTTATTCAAGGCGCTTCAATAGAAATGAATTTTTAATCTGTTGCTTCTCTAATTTATAATTCCAATGTGTTGAGGGATTAAAGTAACACCTTGTAGTAGATGTCTTATGTAATCATTTGTGTTTATAGAAGCCAATTGTTATTAGGCTAAAGTGCGTAATATTTTGAGGCAGAACCAACTGAACAATTGCCAAATAAAAATATTAACATGAAATCGTCCAACCTACATGGCGAAACATAAGGATACTGTTTTCGGAAGCCACAACACTCCCTCCTTAGTGTTGATATGCAGTAGATGTTCTGACTTTTGCCATTGTTTAGTCGTCATGGTTTATTACTGATAAACGAAAACCAATAGATAACGTTGACAGCAGGGTACAGGACATTCTAAAGCATAAATTTAATGTAAATGCACTGTAAACATGTACCCTGCTGCTAAGCGACCTCAACGCCTTGATTTAGGTTGTTTTGTAATGAGCGACTCATTTGTTTTGCTAAAGAATAAAGGTTAGTTGTATTTCGCAACACTCGTATCCTTTTTGGTCGTAATAACTGCTGATTGTCTTAGCCATAATAATTTGTTGATAATTAATATGAACAAGACTTTGGTGATGTCTTATGAAATTAATCCCCTTTGTTTTGTCAACATCAAGATAATAGCAGAAATAGGACAATTGACTACTGCTGACGTCCTGTCACCATTCACGAAGGCCTAGGAAATGACTTTTAAATATAATCAATTGTTGAAGAGAAGAATAACGTAAGTGTCCTATTTTTCATATTGTTGACGTCGACAAATAGTTTCAAAACAAGGGGATATATATTTTTATTTTTACGTATTTATATTTTCATAAATGTGTGTGCATGTAGACATCACCTGCTGCAGAAGATCACATCAGGTTTAGTTAGATTTCCCATAGATTCCAAAAACTTTCAACATGCGTGTGTGTGTGTGTGAGTTTAACTTGCTTTTAATTGGATAAAAAAGAACACTATTTTTATATATTTTTGTCTTTGAAATTATATGAAGAGCTTCTCTTCAACCTTGTTTTACCTTGTGTCTTATCTGTTGTCTGTATTTATGCCGTCTCATGTCTCGTTTTCGTTATTATGTTTCGTGAACTGTAACATCAAGCAATTCATAATGAAATAAATAAAAAACGCACGCAAACCCTTAGAAACACTATAAAACAAAAGCTTAAGTAAAACATTTTGCTCGAATGAAAATGAAGCATTTAAATTATGAATGGAAAAATTATAAAAAATTTGCTAAAACGGAGTTACAACGACAAACGAAATGCGACAAATGAGATGGCAATGAAAAGGTGTTTTAGACGAAAGATAATTGAAATGATATCAGTATCAGAGGAGTGATCTTTTCAACTGCTGTACATAGATAAAGTGGGTAGAGGGTGTTTATAACTTCGCAACATTGTATGTAAATTTTTAATATACATATTATTCTTACATTTTATTTAAAAGGTTAAACGATGATACTTTTGTAGTTTTAATAAAGTTTAATAGTAAGTCAGGTAAATTTAGCCACTTATGATATCCATATAAATATGTAATAGTTCAAGAAACAGAATAAATCTGTTGTAACTCAAAAAATATATTTTTGGAGTTAATGATGCAAAATTTTTCTACATATCGTTCTTGTTATTGTGTAAAAATTTCTGCAAAACTAGTTTTATATATATTAAGTTATACCACTATTGAAGTAAACGAGAGATATGTGCGTATGTATGTATATGTGTATATCGAAAACATAAATTTTATAATTTTCTTTACAAGCTTTAATTTGAACTGATTTCTGAATAACCTTTTGATATCTTTTTTCAGTTCACGCCATCGTTGAGTTTGATTACACAGCTAAAGAACCAGATGAACTGGATCTGGTCAAAGGTGCTATAATACACAGTATTAAACAAATGCCAGGTGGATGGTGGGAGGGTACGCTACAAGCAAATGGCAAAACGGGCATGTTTCCAGATAATTTTGTTCGTGTCGTTGATATGAATGACGACAATACAGTTGTATTAAGGTAAATAATAAATAAATATTATTTTTCATTCTGTGAATATATATATATATATATATATATATATATATATATATAAATTGATTGGAAACTATATCTAAGTTATACCAGATATACAGTGCAAGACAAAACTTAGTTTGTTTGAAAGAAAATTTTTACAGAATTGAGATTTCAGAATGTTTATTTCTGAAAAATTCTGAGAAAGTTTAACGAAAAAAGAATTCAAAGAATAAATGTAGGGCGAAAAATTGGCTAATAAGTATATATATATATATATATATATATATATATATATATATATATATATATATATATATATATATATATATATATATATATATATATATATATATATATATATATATATATATATATCAAAAAAGAAATAACTAGACCAAAGCTTTCATTTTCAATGCATGTTATTTCAACATTTTCGTAAAATGAAATGTATATATGTATTATATATTTTTATAATTAATAATTAATTAAAAAAGCGCCAAAGTAATCGAGAAAGTCGAAATTTTTTGTTTCAAAATAGACCTGATTTCAAATATCAAGTTTACAATCGTCCTTTTAACTGGGTATGTTTGATATGCTTGCAACTTCCAAAACTTAACGATCTTTCAATGACTCTGGTGAAAGATTTATGCCGAAACGTTAATCTAATTAATTTGAAAACTTTACTAAATTTTAATTTTATATGTTTTTATTACAGAGACAAATCAACGACGAGTAATCGACGTTGTAAAGTTATTTACAGTTATACGCAAGTCAACGATGACGAATTATCTCTGGCCGTCGGTGATGTCATTGAATTCTTAGGGGAGGTTAGTACTCGTTCATACACAAACAACAGAAACCCTCTAATTCAAAAGATATTTTATGATTATTTTGTAAGAAACTAAAAGTAATAAAACCGACAACAAACTATAACAAAGTGATAATAAAAATGTTCTAATATCACTCGCTTTTCTCTTGTTACATATATTTTTTATTTAATTTAATTCGTTATTCTTCTATGCTTTCGACTACATTTAGGTTGAGGAAGGCTGGTGGCGTGGACGTTTAAAAAATAAAATTGGTGTTTTTCCCTCAAATTTTGTTAAACTTATTGAATCATCGCCCGTATTTGCCAGCAAACGACCACCATCTACATCAAAACATACAACTAAAAGTGCTAATAACTCAATTGCTGCCACATCAACATCTTCGTCATCAACAACAGCTGTCGGTTCAAAGAAAATAAATCGTCTTAGTTTTCACAATTCCAAAGAAGATTTACTTGGCGCAACAACAACTACGACCAACAATTCAACGTTATCTTCCGGCACAACAGTAGCAGCACCAGGTACATCATCTATGCTAGGTGGTGGTGATGATTCTGCTCCCAGTTTGCCACCAAAACCTCAACGCGAATATTGTCGTGTTGAATTCCCCTATGCACCACAAAACGATGACGAACTTGAGCTGAAAGTAGGTGACATCATAACAATCCATAGTATGGAGTTGCCCGACAAGGGTTGGTGGAAAGGTGAATTGAGGGGAAAAATTGGTGTATTTCCAGACAATTTTGTCAACTTAATTGCTCCATCAGAAGGTAAGTTCTGATAAAATATTAAATTGTAATTTAAACAGACACGTACTTCTGTGCATGGTACAATTGTGCCATGCTTATTTTTGATATTTTATTTTGAAAATATTTTTCTTAAGTTTTCATTATCACGATTGTTTGTTACTTGATTTTATTTGATGTTATTTGAGTCATACCATGTACAGATTTCTTCTTTCCTTCTTTTATTATTCATACTTCATCTTTATCATGTATAAAGCACCAAAAAAAAAGACTTAAAACGAAATAAAATTAGTTCATACGAAATTCAACTGACTTGAAAACAGAAATGCTGTAATTTTTTAACACGTGTTATGAATATTCAATTACAACTAAATTAAATTGTTTGTAGTCGTTTTCGACTATATATTTAAGCGCGCTTTATTGGTTTGTGTGAATTTTAAATGATGAACAAGTTTGCACATTCAGCGAGCGCTTTTTAGTACGAATAAAAATTTCTGGATTTCAAATGCGTTTCAATTGCAAAACTCACCTTAAACAACATACATATGTAAATATGTATATATACATATATATATATATATATATATATATATGTATATATATATATATATATATATATATATATGTATGTATGTATGGATATGTATTTATATACATATGTTTTAATTAGTGAAATTTATAGCGCTGTATAACTTAAATCAATAGGAATTTCTAATAATTGAAATTGCGCTATTTAGATTAATACTTAATTTTTAGCTGTTCTGCTTTACATACGCAAGGCTAAGTGCAACTTTTTTTGTGTTATTGTCACTTTTAAGCGACTCCACTTCTTGTAAAATATCAATTTTCTAAAACCACGTTTTTAGTTTCACTAAAAACTAGGCAAATGTCAAAATGTTCTTTATCAAAAAGCCAGGTTAAACAACATGTTTATATGTATATATATATAGGCCATAACGGCAAGAAAATGTACTGTAAATATGTACTCTGCTGTCAGCGCAACGCTCAATGGTATCACTTGCTAAAGAAGTTATTGCTTATCAAACCATAGCAGTTTTGAAGTTCTTCTAAAGTTTCCAATTATTGATTTTTAAGGCGCAACTAGTGGGACTTAGCAATACAAAAAATATTATAAACTTTGCCAATAATAAATGTTTAAAAAAGGCTAAAAATTCACTTCAAATCTTTAACTAAACTTTAAGCTAATTTTCATATAAATATAAAATTTTAAAGATAATTGATGATAATAATATTTGTACAAGTAGTTACTAAAGATAGTAAAATATTGTAGTTTAAATAATTGCTGTTGTAGATGTCACCTTTAGCTGTATATAAATGCAAAATAATATTTTTGTTATAAATAATCTGAAAGTAGAATTGCAACAAAATGTGTATACGCAAGTAAAGGCAACAGTTTAAAATAAAAGAAAACCGGTTACAAAAAATATAGATGGCCTAATATTAAAAAGACTGAAACAAATATTAAATGCACTGTCTCAATTGTCAATTAACAAATTGTGGAGATGTATTTAACGGCTTCAAAAAAGTAATCTAAAAGAAGTAAAATAATTGTTGGCAAAAACATTACGAATTTCTATATTTGATTTTGTTTAAATGGTTTTCTATCGAAAAACTTATTATAATTTTTTTTTATGAAATACTCAATACCTAATTATCTGTTTCTATCACTATAAATTTACTCCATAAGTTGACATATGGCCCATTAGGACTTATGCATTTCTAGCAAGTATAACTTCTTCCACATAGACTACCATCTTTATTAAGATAATATGTTTGTACATCTTTCCCTTGTAAAGTAATGAAAAAATCGAATTACATCCATTTCATTTATATTAAGCAACCGATAACAAGTTCTTAGAGCTTTACTTTAAAGAAATTATAGATGAAAGGAAATAAAAAAATCAGATGTTTCATAAACATTTTAAACGACACAAATGGACTGGTAGTGTACCAGTAGCGTATCCAGCTTTATCATTTGGGGGTAGTTTTTATATAAAACAGTGTTGGTTTTAGTTTATTCCAGTAATTTTACTAAAGTGGGGGAGGATCTGTCCTATTTTAACTCTCCCTTTATCTGCTCTTTAGTATTCTTACATATATGTATGTGTTACATTTAAAACGATTTAACAATTCAGAATTATAAGAGAAATTAAATTTTTAGTCCTTTAAAACTTGTAAAAAAAAGACACACGATTTACCAAATGAATTTAATAGTACACTTCAAGCATTTATATCCATTTCGTAGGTCTCTTGTAGAAAGGCCCTAACTCGCACCATTCCAATATTACTATATTTTAGTGATTCTTCACAATTAACTGATAATCTTATATCTTGAATTATGAGTCTTTTGAAGCAAAGGTAGCATATATTCTTGGATAGTATTACCAATTAATAAAAATAAATTCTCTTATTTAAAAAATACGATACATTTTGATAAAATTATTTAGTTTACTTTGACAAAGTCTTTTCGACTTTATTTGAAATTTTGTTGACTTCGTATTAAACAACAAGATTTTACACATTAAATTTTGTGAGCATGAAAGGGATTTTAGTTTGTAAACTTTAGCGACATACTGTACGCACTGACTTTCAATTTTATGTAGTTGCATTATAAAAATTGTATACATACTCACATTGATATGTATTATATAGAAAATAATAGCAATAATTGAAAAATTTTTTTACCTCTATAAAGCTAAGACATTGAATGAACTAAACAAAACAACACAACAGTTTGTAGAAAATCAATAGAATTGACAGCAAAAGTAAGTTGTGCATTTTGCACGCACGGGGACAATGAGAGTGAGTGAATGAACGACTGAACCACTTTCATGTCATTTAAATATTTATGCATTCAACATTTTCACTTTTTTTGTTTTTGTTGTAATTATTGATTTTTGCATACATTTCCATTTTACTATTTAATAACAATAACTTAATTTGTTTTCATTTTACTAGAAAACTTTTATTATGAAGATCGATTGTCTATACATTTAAGTACACAATTCACTTTTTACAGAATTCAGTTTGGAAAAGGCCTCAATTGAAATGTTTGGTACTCGTATGGCCAACTTTTTTAATAACTTTTGTATGTAACACAAAATCAATTTTATAAATAACAAAAAAACATATTTATTACATTCTTTGTTTGTTTTTTTAGTTTAAACTGAATTATACTCAATAGTTTTGTTTATGTTTATAGTTGTTAAATGTCCTTTATTTTGCCTTTTTCTTGCCAGTTTGCAAAAAAATAGTTTTAAACATTCAGTTATATACTCCTATTATAAAGCTGAGCTTTGTTAATGATTCCTTTTTCATAAAAATTCATTAATATGTATACATATTTTGTGTGTATCTAATCATACAAATGTTTGTATGGTCCGCCGATCCCCTAGATCTCATCTCATTTTAAAATTAAGCAAAAAAAAAATTGTTATAAATTCTCAAACACTCAAAATATTCTTATGAATGCAAATGCTTTGAAAAGATCACCGCTATTTTATGTTAAAAAATAAATTTTTATTAAAAATTATTGTAAAATATACTGATTAGAAATTTTTAGAGAATAAAACTAACGTAGACAAGACTTAATAAATATAAATGGCAACTGGGTTTTAGTTTAGTGCCAAGGGAAAGGTTAAATTTAGAATCTGCCGTGCAGAATTAGTTGAATAGTTTCAGGAAATAAACCGATTCTTTAATGTGGAACGTTTGTTATTAGTTGTTGGCTGCACGTTGTTTTCACAGGAATTCATAATATATTTTTTGTATTATTTAGCTTTTCGAAATCCTTCTCTAATTTTACCTTAAACACACTCATACATATAAACATGTACATACATACTCGTACATAAAATCAAACCAAAATAAGGAAGTCAGGATCTGCCCTCATATATTATGGAAAACAAACACATACATAAATTGTTAATACGTGATGGTGCTGGCCACACGGAAATATTGCTATTATTATATTTTTTACTTTTGTTTTATTTTTATATAAATGCCGAAAACATGTTCTCTTTATTTGCATGCTTAAGTTTGAAAAGAAAGACATAAATAAATTGCATGCAGGCAGTTTCGTACATTGATATTTCGATTTAAATCTAATGAAATAAAATAGGAACGAATATATGTAAAACTTGGTAGAAAGTACACTTGAACGAAACAAAAGAAAAATATTAAATCGTCAATTAAAAATACGAAGTCTAAAACTTATTTTACTATTGAGTTTGACTTTCAAAATGATATTTTGTTATACTTTTGTCAACTAACGTAACAAATCCTTTGCTTTCCAAATGTGAAGAATATCATATAACTTTATCACAATCCGACTTAATTTATCACGTTTGACTTATACCTTTCTATATGTTGTCATATAAAATAACTAAATGTACGTAAACAACAAGGAAATACAAAAATGGAATTTTCATAATAAGATCTCAACACTTCTTATCAATCAAATAAAAAATCCTCCTTGTAAAGGGAAGCAGAATATTCATGGCATGTTTTACGACAAGGTTTCACTTCATACAAACTTTTTACTTAACTCGATCGCATTGCATCACTGATGCAAGAAAATTGTAAAATCATGCAAAAAGTAAATGTTTGAAAATACTATTTACTGCACATTGTTATGTTATTCAATTGCGAACCAATAGATATATTCAATAAACAATAAAAAGGATAAAAGAGTTGAAATAATAGAAACCTACACGATGAGTACAATGTGATTGAACAAAAATTTTGTAAGCGTGAAATGTTAGTGAGTGTTTTTTTGTGGTTTTTATTGTACAACGTACCAGTAGCATAGATGCTATCACTGTTATGTAATGAAAGATTTACTATATATTAGCAACTTACGAGGGTTGTACTAGTACAGCAAGAAAAATAGATTGTAAAAAATATGATTCAACGCAGTCTTCCCTTTAATCGTTTCCGTCAAAACAACTTCTTTTGTAGGTTTTATTATTTCATATTCCAAGATAATCAGATTTTGAATGTTTTTTTTATGTCAGGCTTCTTCAGTCGAAATCGCTACTTAAATAAGAGCCTGCATTAGCCCTATATGTATATATATATATATATATATATATATATATATATTTGTGGGTTATATGTAGTCCTACGTTGGATATTTGAATACTTTTTCTTTTGCACTGTTTGTTCTGAATTTAAGAACAGCATCTAACTTTTTAAATAAGAACTAATAGTGAGAACCAATAACGACTACTCGATTTTGGGTCTTAATTTTACGAAAATGTCGACTGAACTTCTTGTTGTTATCAATAACTTTTTTAACGACCTGATTTTTAGAAGTGTAACTTTTCAGAACTTCTTAGAAAGAAATAAATGATATCCAAGTCGCTAAAATCTGCTGGTCATACCTTTTTCAAGTGAATAAAAAATTTTTTTTTTTAATTTAGTACAATTTAAGAAAATGTCATTGAATATCTTAACGTTGTTGTATTTTTGTTTGTAGTCAGTATTGGCAAAGTGTATCGTTGATATACGTAGTGTTTTGCATTTTTAATAAAAAAAAATTTTAATCAATACAAATATTTGTAAGAAGAAATCCATAAAATCGAACAAAGATAATAAACAATAAAGACAAATAAACAATATTAAAAGCATACATTTTGGTGCTTTAATTATAAAAAAAATAAAACCTGAGCTATAAACTTTGCTTAGAAATTAATAATTCAAACTACACAATAATTATATGTAGAAATAACAAAGCCTTTACACTAAATATGATAACACATACATATGAAACACTTATTTTTGGAAGCCACAAGGCGAATAAATACGATATTCGACGTCATAACCTGCACTGCGATGTAAATAAAAAATTATTATAAAGAGAGAGCCGAATTTTTGTAAAATCGTTAAGCTACAGAAGTATTGTAGCAGACCTGAGTTCTGATTTGGACTTCTGTCCTACCGAATCCAAAAAATGATCTCTACTTTAAGTATGTAAATATGAATAGTGTGATGAAATCGTTTTCATAAAATATTTAACTGCTGCTATTTCGCGCAGGCGTAAAACAATGAATACACAATTCATTAATTCTATCTGAGAACGTTCACTCGCCTCAATATAAGTTAACAAAGTCTACAAAAGTTGGGCAAATACTGGGCAGCAATCTGACAGAACGTGTTTTATTTAAAGTTTCGCTATTTATATCTATAATTTACAAAAATCTTGAAAAAAATTATTGTGTTTTCTAAACATCTATCGCAAAAGCAGGAAAAAAACGAGAAAATAGTAAAAATAAAAAATTTGCTCTCTCAGTTCTTGACTGTTCTTGAATGTCTTGCTTCACTGCTGCTACTCTATTTTAAATATATTTAGTTTTTTTGTTGTAAAAATCGCATTTTTATGATTTAATTATTATTTATGTTAGACTTAGAATGGAATTTATTCACATATTTTCCCTTCAACTAATAGATGGAATTAACCCGTTGTTGTTTTATGGAAGTAAAAATATCTTAATTACATAAAACTAAAGGTAGGACAGAAGAAATTAAACTTTTGCAAAAATCAGTCAAAGATGCACAGAACTGCAACAGTGTAAAATAGTAGTGTTAATTAATTACTCTGTGCTATAAACTATTTAATATTTATTATTGTGTGTTCGGAATCCATATAGCGTAGTATGAAGTTATTTCAAAAAGAGTTTTTTATAAAAGTTTTATTAACAGGCTAGAGAAAGCAAAGAGAAAATTGGGTTTCAAATATTTTGTCTTTGAATAAGAATAAAATGTAGACTTTATTTACAATTCGAATCATACTGATTTCCCAAAAAAAAAAACCTTTTTAGTAAATATCAAAAAAGTACTGTTTGAAAATTAAATGTTAAATGATCTTTTTTAAGAAGTACATACAAAGAAGTTCTCTTTTAAAAATGTCCACATCGAAACGTCCACATTAAAAATTACTTTTTGAAAAGTATATTTATACATTTAAATAAGATCATCTGTGAAAAGAATATCTGAAGGAGTTCTAATTTAAAAAGTATCTATTGAAACTACATTTCAAAAACAATGGTTGCATTTAACATTTAATGAAAGTTCTTTTTCAAAAAGTACGGTCTGAAAACATTATCTGTAGAAAAAAAAATTTATAAAAAGATTTACTTTTTTTAAAATATGAATTCATTAATGTTTGGATTTTGTTTTTATATATTTCATATATGAAAAATTGCGACAAATATTCATAGCCGAAACAAAGTATACATTTAGATACGGAAACACTTATCCTAAATTCTTAAATTATAATTTGTTTACGATTATGAGTTTCTGCTTCTAATCTTTTTATGTTAAAATACCATCTATTAACTGTAAATGGTTCTCCTACTTCAAATATTAAGATATATTCAAATCAATGCTGGTTAATACGATATCAATTTAAAAAAAAATATTTGAATAAAAATTAATTCAAATCTTGAATAATATTCAGTTACTAAATTTACACATCATTATATACACTCGTACATAAAAAATCAATCGATGCTTTAACGCTTCATAATCGATTAAGTATCAAACAAACACCACCTTCTTTATATCTCGTTGTTGTTGCTCTTGTTTTTTGGTCTTCTCTTTTAGAATAGTCAGTCAGTCAGTCGTATTTAGACTAAAGTGTATCCCTCATACTACGTATGTATGTAACATTAATACCAAACAACTTGCCCAGCTAGTCGGAGCCAATAAGAAAAACAGCTTAACTACATACTTTAATATTTATGAGCATGAAATAAACAAAAATGCAAACTATTCAAAAATAATAGAAGAAAAAAACGTGTGTAATACAGACACATACAAACAAAACACAATTTCATATATTTATATACTACATTTTATTTTACACTTGTGTTCGTCGTTTAATCGTGGAGAAGTTGTTTGAATAAAAATAAAACAAAAATTCACATCAGTCTAAAGATTTTGTTGACCATTGCTCAAAGTCAGTTTACATTTGATATAACAAGCAACGTGTGTAGTATGTTCATCTGTTAGATTATGATTGCTATATATACTATCTTTATTACTTTACATATATACATACTTAACTACGTTCTTTCGGCGATCTTCATTTTATAAATCTAATTGAAAAATATTATATGTTCGTGAGATTTGTATTGTTTCTGTTAATCATCCAGTGTGTCAAAAAGAATACTACATTAAAAATCTATACTAAGAAAAAGGAAATAATAAAGAAGGAAAAAATTAACAATATTAAAGTGCTTGAATCGTGCTGCTGTTTTAAGTAGAAAATAAAAACAGTGAATGTGAGTGAGTGGTATGATATCACTTGAGGAAAATCTATGTACCTTCTTGCTACATACGAGTATGTACATAAACATTTATGTATATATGTGTCCAGGCACATATAAAATTTGATAATAATAAATTAATGTTCATGAAAACGTTTGTGGCTTCTTGCTACCGTCGCCTGCAGGGAATGTTTAAATATTTCAAAATTTCTTACACATAATTTGTGAATATATATTTAATTTTCTTTATTCTTTCCACAATCCCTTTAATGATTTGAATAAAAATCTAAAATGTGCATTTATTTAATTAACCACCGCTTGAATGAATGACGTTCTTTTTTAGTGCATTTTTGTTAAGTTTTCGTCTTAAGTCTTTCGTTTTCATACACGAAACCGCGCAGTGCACACAGTGATTACTTGAACTTGATCGAAAAGCATTATGCAAAGAAAACTAATAATACAAAGCCATTATGCTATAATAAATAAAACTTTATAACTTCTAATATGAAATAATAAACTCTTTGAATGAGATAAAATCACTGAAAAAAAAACATTTCTGTGTGATGTTTTTTTTTTCTATCTCTTGCAACCTTAAACGATTAAATGTAAATATTTACTCATCGTTAGTTATGTTTGCGCCCACTCCTGACAGATACAAAAGTGTCACAATACATCAAATGAATTAGATACAGCGCTTGGGTTAAATCATATAATTTATATGTATGTCTACCGCAAACACACATATAAAAAATACTTTATATATTATTTCATAATACTTGCCAACCTGCTGGATGCACTTAAATGTATATATCTAATAAAGGAATATATTTATTTCTTTGTATTCAAACTTTGATAAAAATCTTTATTTAATGCGATGTAAAATATAAACAAAAAGTGTGAGGTCATGATAACAATAATACTGTTTACACGTTTGTATATAATATATTCGAAAAAAAAAAACTTTTAGTTGTATACAAATACAAAACGATTGCTTTAACACTATTTGAATTATGAATATTTTAAAAATATTTGTCATAAATATCTTTACATACGAATAATTAATAATCTACTAAAAACTCTGAAAAGTATTATTTAATATTCAATTCGTTTAATTAGTAATTCCAATGGCACATTACAATTTCAGTAAACATATAAACTTGAAAATGGTTTGAAAAAGCAACATTCAATCAAATACAATGAAAACACAATGTTATGAATCACATTTAATTTAAAAAAAAAGGATAAGATATTTAAAAAATAATACTTTAATATTTAATACTTTCAAATACAACAACACACGACAAATAAGATGCATATTTTTAATTTTAATTCAAGTGATGATTACAGCAACCAAATCTCCCAATGCACTGTGGTCCAAGTCCCAAATTTACATAAACAAAAATATATAAAATAAACCGTGCGGGGATTAGAAAACAAACAATTGTTTGTAAATAAAATGTAAATTAAATGCAAAAGTTTGTAAAATAATCATCAGCAAATCGACTGCTAATTGTAACGTAATATCGCAAGACAGCGAAAATCGTTACATGTACATATACATTTTTATATAGTACATAATGCAAAGTATTTAATTAATTCATTGAAAACAATTTACTAAATAATCATTAACAAGCCATATTTCGATTAATAATTGCTTTCACTTAATAAATTTTAATGTATTAACGTAATGCCAATGAAAGCATTAACACTTTTAGAATGAGAAAGTGAGTGAATGAATACTGACCAAAAGCGTTAAATTTAAGTTAGAGCTACTTGCGATCTACCAAAATTATACTGTTTGCATATTTTATTGTTTTAAATATAACAAGGTGCAAACATATAAATTCGGCCGGTGCTCATTTGCACTATCGATATAAAACAAAATCTTAAAATTATTTTTCGTGTGACACAACGAAAACTTACGACATCGTGGTACAGCCAGAACATCCAGCCGTCTGTGATTGTTAAGTGTTTTCAGTTTCAAAAACATTTTAAGATCAAGAAAGACTTGATGAATTATAATTCAACAAACATTTTATGAAACATCATTTTCAAGTACTTGAAGAAAAAAAAAAGCTTTAGATTAAAAAGTACGAGTATGAAACCTGTTTGCTCTAACATCAACTAATAAAAATAAAAAACAAAAATCAAGACAAGACATAGTGATTCATAGAATGAGTTCATAAAATCAAATACTACCTGATGTTTTTTTTTTCAATATCTAAAGAAAGTTGTTCTTTAGGCCGTTGATAAAAAAAAATTAAACAACCAACTAAAATTATGCAGAAAGATTAGAAATCGTTTATAGAGGCTTCTTTATAGCTTTAGACGCTTATTGCTCTCACTATTGTTTGTATAATAACAAATTTTGTATTGTATTTTTATTGTTTACATTTTTAAAATAAATTCAAAAGAATAGTTTTGATTAGCTGCTGTTGTAATAAACAACTCCATCATATAGTAATTAAAAAGTACAGTAAAAAGTATAAACTAATGAAACCAGTAAAAGTTAAATGTATTGCCTGCTTTCATTTTCCCCAGTTTAAATAAGAAAAAAAAATAAGAAAAAATAAGTTTGTTTTAAATAAAACCCAACAGCTTTTATTAGTTTGACATAAAATACCAATAAATTTATTAGTTATTATAAAATAACAATTGACTCCCTTGTGTGTTTATAAATTTTACAGTTTCGCCATTAAATGATCTACAGCAGCAACAATCGCAACCTCAACAAACCCATAGAACCACTGCCAAATTGTCAAATACCAATAACTCCACCGCCACCACCAATAACAATCTAACAACAACAACAACATCTGGCTTAACATCCTCTACTGTCAAGTCGTTGATTAAAAAGTCAGGCAGCTCTTCATCCACCCAAAGTTCAAATCGCAAAGACAGTTTCGGCTCACGAGATTCTTTGAATGATATTTTATCGGAAACTGGCTTGCCTACGGGCAACGTAGCTGCCCAACGTAAATCTTTGGAAAATAAAAATTTAGATTTAACAAATGCCTCCGATGTTGCAGCCCGTTTGGCCCAAAAGAAACAACAATTGCTCATGCAACAACAGCAACAAGAGAGTAAATCGATTACGTCGTCGATTAGTAGTAACAATACCTGCACAACAACTACATCGACATTAATAAACGCCACTGCCTCATCCAGTGAGCTACGCAAAAGCCTAGAAAACATGGATGAGAAAACGAAGACGACACCGCCACCAGTACTTAATAAAAAGCCAACTGTGCCTGTAAAGAAAACCACAACAGTGACAAGCATAACAGGTGAGAATATGAAGTTCATATAAGAATGATTCTTTACTTTTGCTTGTAAATATATTTTAGTCTTACAACAATGCAACTGAAGGTTACTTTTTAATCACGTAACAAATCGGCACATACTCGTACGTAACTGATTTTTATGATGTCTAGCTTGAGGCATTCTTTGGTGTTTAAAAATATAAAAGACTTTTGATTTCTGAATACCTAATGGATTCAAAACCTGCTTAATTATCACATATTTATATAACAAAAAATGTCTTTACTTTTGATTTTCAATCATCGGAAAATCTAGTCGAATTAAAAACTGCATCCTATGCAAAACCAACGTATTATATATGATTTAAAATACATCGATGGAATCATAACTTACATCTGAAAAACAAAGAATTTTACCGAAAACGGTTTACAGAACAGAACCGATAACCACTTGAATGCTGTTGAGGTTTAACTTAATTTCCAATATAAATTTAAATATTCATAAATAATTTCCCACCGAAATATATTCTAATGTATACTCTATTCTTGTTTTAAACTTTGACTCCGAAAAAATGCAAGTTCGGCCACACAAATGCCGATTTAGAAAATTTGCAAAATTTTCAACTTTCAATTAAATGCATAATTGCTTGGAAGAGTTAATTAATAAACAATTTTATTTATAAAATTTCAGGTAACATTTTGTCAGGCATTAAACAAAAAGTAAAAAATGTTGAAAGCAAATTAACCACCGCAGCATCACATGACTACGCCGATGGCGTAGGCAGTAGTAAATTGTCGCCCAGTTCTGTTGCCGATTCTGGAAGTGGCGGTGTAATAATGAGGCGGGCTGCTACCATTGCCGTAGAAGATACAGACTTTGATCGCGTTGAACGTGGTTCAATTCTACCGGATATGCGCGCTGGACGCGTTAAAGCGCCAAAACGTAGACCTCCTTCGACAGCCATAAATGCCATCGGTGAAAACAATAACAATAATTCCTTGTATGTCAACGGAAATGGCAGTGATACCACTCAAAGTGGCGATGACCAATTGAAATCCGATGACAATTCAACGGGTGAAGAACAATTAGCCAAACCAAAACCTAGAGAATGGGAGAAGAAGAAAGCTCCATGGATGGAAGAATTGAAAGCATCACAAGTGAAAAAGAAAACCTCACCCAGTGTGAGTGAAGGCTTAACAGCTTTGGGAGAGAGAAGTTCGAAATTATATGGTGAAGATGTTAAAATAACAAATAATACTACAAGTGTCAGCTCCTCCTCTACGGCCACCTCAACAAAAGTGCAATCATCGTCGGTTTCATCTACCAGTACTATGCAGCAATCAATGATAGTAGAAAGTAGCAATAGTAGCAGTTGTAGCAGTAACCAAAATACCACAACCAAAACTCTTACAGAAGCCATGACTAAGAGTCTAAGTGCTAAAGTTAGCAATGATGCGCTGGCGGCTTCAAATAATACCTCCCTTATTAACAACTCTGCGGGCCATGTCGTAGACGATCTCAGAGCTCGTCCCAATAGTCTGTCAATACGCAATCGCAGCGCTTCCCCCTCCATGGCTGCCACACGTAATATACTCAAATCAAATTCTACAGCGGCCAGCACGACTTCGGCTAACAACTCTGCCTCGCCAGCTGAAAACTCCGCAACCAATTCACACAACAGTAATAGTGTTACTCAAACAGCAGTTGCCAAATCCAATCATTTGCTTAACAATGGCGGACCACCCACTACGGGATCGCATAAAATAATTGAATTAGAAACACGTGTAGACAAATTAGAAATGCTGGTCCATGCTCAACAGCGTGCAATCGATGAACTTGTACGTACATTGCGCGAGGAAACGGATCGTAACAAAGTGTTACGTGCTGAATTGGATAAATATGCACAGTGCGTTACGCAAGTTTAAGAATAAAAAAAAAAATACTTAAAATTTAAGGAAAAAAAATTGCATAATTTTTCCATCTATATTTGATATGCTTAGAAAAATTATGTTTAGTATTTTATTTTGTAGTAATTATTTTGATTTTATATTTTAATTTGTATATAAGTTGTGCGCGTTATTCGATTTTAGTTCTCTCCTAGTGTTAAATGAAAGCCAGTGCATTTCTTAATTTAATACCCTTAACTCAAAAAAGATAAAAGTCAGTTTTTTGCTATTATTTAGCCTTCTTGTTATATATTTTCTTATTGTATAAAAACAGAATATAATAATGTATCTGTGTCCGCCCAAGATAGATTGTAAAAACTATGCAAGCAACCCTCAACCATATTTTCAATATATTTTTATACTTTTTTATAGTTATAGTCCAATTGAAAATT
Source organism: Linnaemya vulpina (assembly GCA_963675445.1). Lineage (NCBI taxonomy): Eukaryota > Metazoa > Arthropoda > Insecta > Diptera > Tachinidae > Linnaemya > Linnaemya vulpina. The sequence goes on from OY776277.1 coordinate 26,623,379, forward strand.
TTTTATGCAAAATACAGCATGTTGTTAAAACAGAATTTATATATTTATTTTCGCTTCACTATCTGGGAATCCTCTCCATTGGAGAATACTCGATTTGTGGTAATTACAATACATATTAGAAAATGCATTTTCCCGCGTATTTCAAATAGGAAAGAACCCACTTAATTGTATAAAAAAGTTGAAATAAATTCTAATTTTCCGTGTAAATAATATATTTTAATTTTGGGCTTACAGAACTGTTTAAATAATTATAAAAAATATAAAAAAAAGAGAATTTCAAAAAAATATCTTGGGGAAGTCGCAGAAAGTTAGGGATACAAAAATAATTTTAAAAAATATTCTTGGGACATTTCCGTGAGCTCCATTATGCAACAAATCTTTTTCTACGGATTGTCGACTGCAATATATAAGTTTCCAATATGGATTGGAAACTTATATATATATATATATATATATATATATATATATATATTATAGCTGTATATCGATTTCATTCAAAAGAATGTAAAGTCAATTCATATTATTTTATTTTTATATTACTTTAGACTAATGCGTCAGTTTCTTATTCTTGGTTTGGCCAGTATTTTGTTATAATTTTCTAACATAATTGTTTTGCGTCACCGAATTTTCGCAATTTAAAAATTCGCTTTATTGCACCGAAACTACTATCTTATTAATGTTCTTTATATCCATTTGTAAAAAGAATTATATGAATATGTACGTTATTTTAATTTCGAATAATGTACTGAACAGACCGCCCCTATATTTCTCTTTTAATAATTTCTTAAGCAACATTTTTGCTCTTGTGCTTAAAATACTGTTTATATATTTGTAGGATACTGAAACATACATGCATATATATTTTACAATATGTATAAGCTAATAAAGCTCAAAATCCCTCTCTATTTTTACACATTTTATTAGGACAAGTACAGTTTTGAAAGTAATAATTAATTATTTGCATGTCTAATAGAGAATTTTAAATCCCTTTGGGTCAAGTACATATTATTTTTTATCTGTAAATCATGAAAAAATCCTAAGCATTCCTATTTTAGTTTAATACTATAATTTATAATGTGCATGACTTAAAAAATAAAAATATCATGTTAATATTAATAATAATATACATATATTTATATAATAATAATAAAGTACATAAACGATACTTACATTCTACTATATACATACATATTAAAACAAATAAGAAAATAAAATTAAACATGATCAAATATTACAGTTATTTATTATTTTATTAATTTTATTTGTTAAAAGTATTTGTTACAATACGGGATGTCAATATGACTATCAAATTTGTAAAATAACCACTAAAAGAACTGACTGATTTCCATATAAATTTTCTACTCATGTCGATAATATGCATTGTGGAAATTGCACTTTACTGCTTGATTTTATAAATGATATGAACGTTTCCCTACCATATACGAATAATAGACAGTTATAGCGAAATGAAAGATTTTAATGTGATACAAATCGAATGAATTCGAAATATATAGTAGTATTTGTCCTTAAAAATCGATCTAATTGAAATAGTTTTATATATAAGCAGCAATATATGAATTAAAACCATTTTTAGCATCTTAAAAAGAACTATATTTGTTTTTTTCTTGTATCGTTAATTTCAAATGTCAGAAATTAATAATATTATACATATATTGCAAATATAACTGCGGAAGCTAAACTTGTTCTTTGTTGCCAATTTGTCACTACGTACTGTTCGTATCGTGCCCGGATTTCAATTAATCATTCTGTATTCGAATTTGACGCTTCTATTTTAAACCAAGTAGACAATCTAGTATTGAAACTAATATAAATACGTTGAATTCAATGGTATTAGTCGTTTTTTTTCCAAGTTAGCCATAACATTTTTTTCTTTTGCGAAAGTAAAGATTGATTATGGCTTATCAAATGTTCGTCGAGTTTATAAAAATATAAAACAGAATGATATTGGGAACTTTTGCCTAAATGGTATTATATATTATGCTTTTAGCTAGAACTTAATATTTCGATACTTCTATTTATAAAATTATGGTATTCGATTTTGAAGCCGGCTCTTCAAGCATCTTCTGAGTTATAGCCAAATCATATCTCCAAACGAATAATATGGCAGCACTGGGCAAGTGCTGTTCTAGTAACATGTTCACATGTTATTTTTACGTAATAAATTTCAAGATCAGAAAAACATCTGAAAAGTCAAATCGTTTTAAAAGCGTAAGCAGTGAAGATAATAAATGTAGTCATAGATGTTATTTTACGATATCCTTTGAATCTAATTACATATCCATAATTTTGGAACTACTGCACTGATTTTAATAAAATTTATAGGGTTGATTCAGCGACAGACAAAAGAATAACTATTTTTTGACTGTTGGAATTAAAGCCGCTATTATTTTGGTATATTTGCTTTGTTGAAAATAGAAAATTCATGACTTGTGTGAGGACTCTGAGATAGATTTTTATTACAATAAATTTTGTATCTCTTCATCAATACATTTCTTAGTCAAATAATAATTTTTAATCAGGCAAATAATTGATACACTCCATTGATTTTCATATCTTGTTCATTTTTATTCGAATAGTTTTGATTTTCATAATTTTCTTTGCGAAAGTTTATTCAAATAAGTTTTATTAAATGGTATGGAACGGTATTTTCTATTTAAATATTTTTTATGTTAAATTGATATTCGAATAAGTTAAAGCACGAATAGAGCTACTAAAACAGTTTTTATTTGAACAATATATAATGGGATTATTACCCGTGATTTTTTAAGTATATATACTTGAGTTATATACCAACTCGGAAAAGCGAGCTAAACAATGTAATTAATTAGTTAATAAATATTTAAAACATTTCAATCGTAACAATATATAGTTTATTGTTTAATTTTTCCTGTTCATTAAATATTTTTTCTGTTCTTGTTTTTCGTCTTGAATTTTTTTCTTAATGCTTTCATAATAATCAAACAATAATACTGCTTTTGGCGCATGTGCTTGGATCTTGGAAAATTGCAACAAAATTAAAATCATTAAAAAGGAAACCTACACGGCGTGGAAAGTTTGACAATTGGATGTTTTAGGTGGACAGCAGATATCATCAACTATTATATATCTTAAATTTTATATATTATACAAATTGGCAATTTTAAAATCGAACAATTACAACTAATGCTTAATGCTTTACTTGGTATTAAATACATAAATAAATATATATTTTTTGTAGTAAAAAAATTATCAATTAAATCAATAGTAGTTATATAAATTATAATAAATTCAATTCAAAATAAACAAAAAATTCCTTTAAGTTATGTGATATTCATTTATCAGCTATATGTAATTATTAAAGATTTAATACAGTATGTGTATAATTTAATAAAAATTATAAAAAATTTGTTTATTATATATTATGCTTTACAAATAAATACAAATATAAACATACATATAGAAATGTATATAAACCCATTATTATGGTTGTAAATAAAAAACAATAATTTACATTTTATAACAATAAAAAAATAAATTAACTAACTAAAATTTTTCATTAACAAAAAGTAGAGGAAAGCATTTGAAAATACACCATTATTTTGGAGTTGTGGCAATTTTCTTTCGACTTCATTTTAGCAGCTAAATTGGCTTTTCCCCATTAGAACCAAAATCGTATGGCAGATACCATTTGCTTAGATTATTACAGATAACAGAATAATAGTTGGTGTTTTTATCGGTATCTATTTGGTAAATAAGATAGGCATGTCTATGTTTAACTAATTTTTGTTTTTGAGCAATTAATATAAGGTCGGGAAATAAAGACACTTTTGATAGTAAAATTGTTATTATTATTATTATTATTATTATTATTATTATTATTATTATTATTATTATTATTATTATTATAATTATTATTATAATAATAATTTAAAAAAAAAATTATTATTATTATTATTATTATTATTATTATTATTATTATTATTATTATTATTATTATTGTTATTATTATTATTATTATTATTATTATTATTATTATTATTATTATTATTATTATTATTCTTATTATTATCATTATTATTATTATTGTTATTATTATTATTATTATTATTATTATTATTATTATTATTATTATTATTATTATTATTGTTATTATTATTATTATTATTACTATTGTTATTATGCACATATTTAGACACAATATGTATGTATGTGTTTATATATGTTTTCATGTTTCCAAAATACTTGGACATGCTGCTCCAGGTGAGGCTCGAACTCACAACCCCGGCATTGCTCACAAGTTACTGATTATAAGTACCGTGCGCTAACCAATTGCGCCACTGGAGCGCTTATAATTGTTATATAAAAATCTTAACAACGGCTTGCTGTTATGTAATTCCTACTAAACAAATTTGTTATATATAATATTCTAAGATCATTTAGCGCTAAGCGAAGCACTTTATAAAGATAAATGGAAGCATTTCAAAATAGATGTATTTGATATCGAACTCCAAACACTTATGCCAGCGCGTTAAAAATTTTATATGTGTATTATGTGCCTACATGCATTTATTTTATAAATTTTACTTAATTTACATACACAATGTACATATTAAAACATACACTCGTATTGAGTACATATTAAAGAACTCCAATGATAATTTAGTGTAAAGTTCGCAGCTGCAATGAATTTACTTTAATAATAAAAGACTTTTTAACAGAAGAGCTATTTTGATTGGCTGTAGTGGTTGAGAGTTGTATGTTTTCCTTTATTACATAAACGTTTTGTAGATGGATGGTTCGATCCCCACAGTAGGGCCAAATTTCGATATCTATAGACTTATGTCATTTTTAACTATTTGGATTTTATACAACGTTACAAATGATGTCATTCCTTATCTCTCCTGGTTGAGCTATTGGCGGTCTTGTTTATTGAACCCTAACAATTTGGTTGGTGGTTCGAAACTCGGCCCGTTTAATATCAAATTAAAATTTGTATTTTATTAATTTTTTTTTTAATATCTTAATTTTTTTAACCAGTAAAATAAACTTTCTTATAAGTAAAATCCATTTTGATAGTCTACATATCAAAATTAGTAACACTTATTTCTTATATCACTTTTTAGATAAGTTCAAGGCTCTGTAGATAACACGTAATCTGTGTTATAATAATATGTACATATTTTTATGTAAAATAATCGGTTTCATATAGAGTAAACAAAAAAATTATATATTGCAAATAAATAAGAATAAACATTTTCGTTTTCTCCGAATTCGAGGATTTGTTTCAAAATTATTTCCTTTTCAATTGAGATATATAATGATAAGATCTTTAAGATATATACGTTGTTTAATTTAACAACACACTTTTAAAATTAAACAACATCCCAGAATAACTAATAAAGATAAAATTTTGTATATGAATTTGATTTCTACTAATATCCTTTGAAAAGTCATACTCATCTATATGTTGTCCATAATGTTAACTGCTGCAGCCTTTATGCCAAATTTTATCAAAATCCATTTGGCAGTTTTGAAGAGACCGTCAGACAGAAAAGCGCAGAGAAAGAAAAAAATTCGTAAAGTTCTCAATGTGTGGTAGATATTCGTGAAATATATTTAATTTTTATTATAAATATGTATGTGTGTGTATAGGTTGTATGTAAATAAGTCTTTGGCATTGTATTAAACAAAAACAAAAATAATGTATTTGTTGTCACTCCCATTTATCCCGACTATTTGCTAAATAACCATCGCTCCAAGTACTTCGAGACTCTTCTAAATTTTCATATTTTTCAATGGTATTTTCGAATGAATTTGATTTATGATCTTTAATATTATACAAATTGAAACGCCTTCGCACATTTATGTCTTTTAAATATTTTGCAGCTACTAAATTCATGTGATCCTCCGTGTTGTCCTCCAGAATTTTTTGCAAATGATTTATATAATTGATGGCAATGCTGAAGTGAAAATTCAACATATTAATTTATTTTCCTCAACTTATTATTTTACTTCTTACCGTAAGCTTTCTATTTTAGAATATTTTTTACCATTCGGTTTCGAAATTGGAAGTTTGGAACGCAATAAATCAAATGCTAGATTCATGTCGCGCATGCGAGTTCGCTCGCGATCACATGCTGTTTTTTTGTAGTCTGTAAAGAGTAGAATAGTCGGTATGTTAAAGAAGCGTAATCTTCAGAATGTCTTAAAATTGCACCAGTGCTAGGTTATTAGAACCGAAGCCTAGCAAAGCTCACACGTTATAATTTTTGCCATGAATTGAAATAACCGTTACAATTGAAATAATGTTACAATATTATATATTCTTGGAAAGAACAGGATGAAGCAAAACCATTTCATATAAAAGCCTCAATTAATACCTTATAGCAAAAAGAAAATAATAGAATGAGAAACATTCCTAATAAAACACTTAAAAAATGGATGCACTGCAGGACTTGAGCTAATCAACAAGTCCAAAATAAAGTTGAAAATTTTCATTTAAGAAACAGGCATTATTTTTTCTACATTGAAAAAAAAAAAAACAACTTTAGAATACCTTTTTCCGTTTGTAAAGGTTTTTCTTTCCGCGAGTAATTTGATCGCTTAGTGATCGTATGCTCACGAGTATCCGAATATGTCATATAAACTGGGGCTGGTACAATTTCTGTAGAGAATTTTTTATCAATGTCGTCATGTGTTACACTCGCCAGCGGAGTGGGAGACGACCAGGTATAGACAGTTTGTGGTATATGAGGAGAATATGGTAGGGTATTTCGAGATATCAGTGACGATGAAGTTGTGGAATGTGGAAGATTAGCTTGTGATACAGACGTTGGTATTCTATTATTATACGGATTATTAAAAAGAAGAAGTGGATCAATAGTGTAAGCGTGGCTAAATGTTGGCAAAACTGAAGTAAAGGCACTATTTAAACGCAGCTCCAAAGGATAATTGTTGGCATAAGGGATCATGCTGAGTTCTGATGTATTTCTAAGTGTATTCGATGTAGCTCCCAATTCCAAAAGTATTGGCTTTTCGTTTTCATATTCGTAGTTGACACGTAGATCATTAGCACCGCCGTCGGTGTCTGATGTATCGCGTGTTGCGGTTTCTAAATGTTCAGTCATGTTATCTAATTTTTTTTTATTTTTATTTTTTTTTTTTGTACACTATTATTTTATGAATATGTAATTTTTTTTAATTATTTCATATAAATAGTCCTTTACTTGCACTTTTTGTTATTTTCACTTCCATATCATTATATTTATTGAGTTCTTTTTCAATTGTTATTATTATTTTAAGTCCAGCTCCTTAAACTACTTAAAGTTTAATGCTATTTTGCAAATTAATTTTAATATCTTAGATATTCCTTTCGTTTTAGCCACGATCTCTAATTATGTAGGTAGCATATGTGTAACTTTATTTCAAACGTGCGTTAAAAGCTATAGCTTAATCTTGAATTGCTTAATGAAACATTGAAAATGGATATAAAGTTGAACGAATATCAGCGAAACTAAATCACTCAATACTCACGAGCTACTAGTTCACGTTGTTACTCATTTTATTATTCGATATCCATACATACACACAAGCAAGCACACTCAGGTGTGTAAGAATTTGTATAAACTCAGGTGATGGATATGTGCATGTGTGTTCATTAATGTGTAGGAGGTGTATAGAAGTAGTTAAAGAGTTCGGTAGCAATCAGATGCATTTTTTCAAAATTCGATGCGTTGCTCGCATTATATATATATACACATATATATAGATATGTATATATATATATATATATATATATATATATATATATATGTATATTATTAAGCCATTTTAGCTTTATTTTCGTTATGTAAAAATTATTATAAAAACACATGAAAATATTATATCCTTTTCATATGTCTGTTTGTATTTACAAATTCTCTTTTTCAAATATGTACAGCAAAATTATTGTCAAAAACTGGAATTACTTGTATATCTATGAATAATCCGAGGTTCAGCGTGCTAAGGACAATATCTGTTATCATTTCAATATAAAATCCTGAACGAAAATTTTTATTGATGTTTTTTTTTTATTTTAACTTCTAGTCTTTAATATATTTTTAGTTCCAATTAGAATCGATATATTTTTAATTGGCACATCGAATAACATCGATGTGAATTAAAAACTATTTAATGCTGTTAAAACATACATACATTTATAAAACCCTTTTTATAGAGTTAAATTATTAGTAAATCCTGTATACTTTTGGCATGTTATTAAGCCAAGTTTTTGCTTGGGAGTTTCACGCCAACAAGCACTTACCAGATACATATTCACTCTATATTTTGAGTGGAATATCAAAAAATGAATACTGTTGCAACATCTATTAATATCTCAATTTTGTACGAATCAATTACTCTATTTCAAACGATCTTCAGCGAAGTATATTTTCCTACAAGTATGTTATTAATTACATTTATTTACAAGAATACTTCACTGTTTATTTAGATCTATTGTTACATCAATCACTCAGGAAAAACACATCAACTAAAACATTTCATAAAAGATCAATACGTTTGGAGAAAGAGTAAAAAAATGGATGTGATGTAGAAAGAGTGACAAATGCGTATACGTATATGGATGAGTATGAGTATGTGCAACACAAATATGAATAAAGAGAAAACAATTGCAGCAGACGTGTGTCAACATCAGCAACACAAAAATTATATGCATTAAAAAAGTATTGTGCCACAGGTATTCCCTCAATCTAAAACTAACAATAGGTGGCCAAGTAAATAAATAATCAACATCAAATGATGATCACGATAGTATTTTACATAAAAATGTACTATTACTTTTTATTAAAAATGAAAAGGGACAATGAAAAAGTAAAAAATACACTCTTCAAATATTCTTTTTTAAATAATTGAGCGTGAAACTGTTAATCTGTTGACATTTTCATATTATTGATAATGAAATTAATCTTATTTTTATTATTTGTAAATTTATATTATTAAGAACATATTGGAAATAGCTTATTCTCTCGTATTTTTTGTATTGTATTCAATTTATCTGCCAGCTCCTTTCCTCTGATGAGTATTAGCATTTTAATCGTATTTATCACCTTAAAAAATTAAGTCAACACAAGTGTTTTTCATTAATTGAAATTTTAGTATTTAAGATATGGAGAGTATATAAAGAATGGATGTGTCCAAACTTGCTTGTAAAAGGGGGCCATAAAAGTGGGTCTTATACAATGAATATACGAAACATTTTTATAACAAAAGAAGTTGGAAATTTTAGAAATGCTTGTTCCAAATGGGTTATTATATCCATGATAATTTTCCAGCTTCCATACAAAATTTGTACATCAGTTATAGTATAACAAGTTTTAATTATTTTATTGACCAAATAATTTGAAGAGTTATTATGCTACTGGTTATTACATAGTCATGGTAAGATTTTATTATTGCAGAAAGTTTTATTTGTTTGCATGTATGTAAATCCTTAAGTTTATGCCAAATTTAGAAAAAAGGATTTTTTCTAAAAAAAAATATTATTAAAATATACTTTTGTGTTAATAATAGCTTCACGAGCAGAATTGAAAATGACTTACGCTTGTTTGGGTGTTGTCAAAACTTTAATGAATGCTTGATTAAAAACGATATACACAACATGTTCTTTTCAAAATGACAACATGTTCGAATTAAACGGACATCTATTGTTTTTAAGGAAACAACTTTCATGTGAGCGTAAAGAAGCTAAAGTGTTATCTATGAGCTCGATCGATATAAAGTTATGGTCTCTTTTGAAAAGTATTACCCATCAAAAGCTCACTTAAATTGTGATTAGAAAGCTATTTTTCCGTAATATTGTTGATAAGAGCTGAACAAGGGATAATTTTTCCTTAATTAAATAATTATTAAGATTCATAAGCTATGGCTATGTAGTTTTGGCTCAGTGTGATGTTTTTAAAACATAGAAACATGGAAATACTTATATACATACATATATTCAACATATATACTAGAATATACTAATTTACTATTTCATATAAAATATTTTACTATGCATTTAGTTTCATTTGGAATGGCACACAGTTCAAACCAAAATAAATTTACGACATGTCTGAAGATAACGTACTCTAATGAAGTACATACGAGTATCCTCATATTACAAAGTAATAAACATTTAAAATAATAAATAATGCATATAGAGCATGTACGTTTGCACAATTGTGTGCTTGCAAGTAGGTCTATAGGTATCAAGCTATATGTTGGTCAATGTGTTTCCCTCTGGACAAGGTCGCTGGGTATCCATATCACAATATAGTACGTACATATATATATATCATTAACAAATAGCGTATTAGCCAGTTAATACTAAAATAATTGATTACTGAAAACTATAAAACATTATACAAACGCATATGATGGAGACAAAATATTTAACAATTTAAAGCTTAATTACAAAGTATTTATGAAAGGTAATATTGAGTTGAAGAATGTTTCAAAACAAAGTTTGTAGAAATGTTGTTCCCTAAGCGTTTTAAATTTAAATAGCCGTTAATATAATCCATAAACAACAATTAGTGCTACCCTGTATTCTTCTATTGACTTTATCAGCACTGTTGCCTAGCGTTCACTGATTAAATGGAATTGTATTAAGCGGGGAGATTTTTATTCATTATCCGGGATAGAAATTTTATGTTGACATTTTCACATAGTTCTAGAAATTATATAGAAGCAATAATGTTCTTGCTAATAGATAGGTATATGCTTATATATTAAGTAATACATATAGCTACCACTTCATGCTGCCGTATATCACGCAAACTCCATGGTCCACGTTAAAATTATAACGACACTTTGTTGTATATAAAAACCTGCCATCAACAGTCATCTGCAGTAGTGCAGCAACCCTATATTTAGTTTAACAATAGTTATGTTCAGATAACACATATTACCAGCATATTGCAGCAACAGCAACGGCAGTAACTGCATGAAACAACACTAGGAAAAAATATATCTATCTCTCTTCGTCTTGTGAGTTTATGCAAACCACTATTTATATATTGGGGTGAGTTTAATATGAAGAAAAAAGCACTTAGACGGAATATTAAGCATTTATAAAATTTTATTGCCTTTTAGAAAATTTATTTGTAGATGATATATAGAGATATATATTCGAAATTAGAGAGATAAAATTCGGTCGTTTTGCATTTCAGATGACGATAAAAATAAGCCAGAAGCATTATTGTTGTTTTTCATTAAAAACCTACTTATTTTGTCAACACTGAAAAAGCTTAATGGGTACATATATACATACATAATAATAAAAAATATTCATTCTATTTCCGTGGCTGACGTAAATATTATTCCACAAAAAACCAAATAAAAAAGTACTTTCTTGTAAAAAGCAATAACAAAGTAGGTCGAAATTATAAACAGATTTAATTGTAATCAATTGTCAGAAAATAAATTTATAACTACAAAAAATCCAAGCAGCTTATATATAAGAAAATAGAAAGAAACAACAAAAAATTTTAAAATATTAAAAGAGTTGAGCAGCTGTATATTTTTTTAATTTTCTCTGTATTAAGGTAGAAGTAAGAAAGGGATATACATAGTCGTTGACATATAAAAGCCGGCTGGTGGTAAGAAAAGAACAAAACGGTACACAAACGACTACCGAACGAATTACCAAAGTAGTGCTTGTGCCGCCGATCAGAGAAGAACTCCAACGAACGGAAAAAACGTGGTTTTGCCGAAAAATTAATCAGAAGGAAACTGGAATACAGTGCAGAAAAATTGTAAGAAAAACTAGAAAGGTTTTCCTAATTAATGCTTAAAAAAGAAACGTTTAAAAGAAGTTTGAAAGTAGAAATAAAGACATTTAAATAGCCAGAATTTCTTTTTGAACGGAATAAAAAATATGGAATCCCAAAAATCCAATCAATCTCCTGCCGCTGCTACTGAGGAGGCCGCAGCCACTAAGAATGGCGGCAACGCAACTCAAGAAGTCTCATCTACTAGTAAGTCGGAATCTTGATGTGTACATATAATAAATAATTTACAGTTATCTACCATTTTATTTTTGTGATTTAATATATTGTTTTAAAACGAACCCAAGATCGTCCAAATTTCGGAGAAGTATCAACATACATACATATATCGTGTATGCATGTGCATACATACGAAGCTAAAGAAACAAAATAAATTAAGGTGTGATTGTGTGTATATGACGCATTAACAAATTCAATAATTAAATGTTTTTTTTTTATTTCTTTCCCAATAATATTTACACCCATCTATGTATGTATATGCATACAAACTATCTGTCATTCAACCACCAAAAGCAGAAAAAATCAATCTTGGTTCATTACTTTATTTCACTCCCTTAATATTTGGGTTATGTTAGTCGAAAAGTTAATGTAAAGGAAATCCATAACTGTGGATTGTAAATTGTCAACATTGGTGACACATGTATAGTGTATTAATCAAGGGCAAAAGTGGAGTATCAATAATTATACATTTCGCTTTAATCTTTTACCCAAGCTTACAAAAGTCGCGACTATTACTTCGCCTCCTTTATTCAATTCCCTTTAAAATGTTTTAGTTATTCCAAAATGTCCAATTTAAAGGCAAAAACGCCAAACTCGATAAGAGAGAATATCCATATAGATATGTACATATGGGTTCTTGTTTGGTAAGGATCCCGTTATTTGGTTAACTATTTAATTTTGGAGTATATGCTGCTTTCATATATAATAAGTATATGCTTATATGCATAAACATTTGATACAAATATATATATATATATATATATATATATATATATGTATATATATATATATATATATATATGTATATATATATATATATATATATATATATATATATATATGTATATATATATATATATATGTATATATATATATATATATATATATATATATAAATATATATATATATAAATATATATATATATATATATACAAATATATCATTGGCGATGTATCTACATGTCTACATACAAATATATATGGCTTAAAACGTTAAAATTTGTCGGTATTAAGAAACTGTTATTATTTTATTCTCTAATGACCTACTCTGGGAATTCCTTTAATTTACGAATTGGAGGCTTTTGGATAGTGTCTTGATTCTTATATTATCTATGTACCTATCGTAAATTATAGCGGGATTATTTTCAAAGAAAAAATCAAATTTGTAAAGTTGGTTACCTATTAAGAAATATAAAAAATTTTTGAGTGCGCCATTCCACCTATAAGCGGATGACCAACAAAGATTTCCAGACGACACGTACATATTAAAAGTGAAAGAAGTATAGATTGAAAAAAGCACAGCGTTTGAACGAAGGAACTACTTTTAAGAGCAAGATTCTTCTTATATTTTGTGGTATGGTTATCATTAAGGCCAAGAAATTTATATTTGTACATATCAGAATTTGACTCCTGTAACTTGGGACGACTTCAATAGAGTCATAAATCAATTTAGAAAAATACGAGACATGAAAAACTGTTTTAGAGGATGCCTTTGTTGTAAAATTTGTGCATTTGTTTTCATAATTGAGAAACAAATGAAATAGACAACATAGAGTTCGAGGAAAATATAAATTTTTAAACGTGGATTACTCGGTTCTGATATTTTTTTTTTTTAACGATATTAGCAAATGCCTGATATGTTTATATGTATGTGGCTTTAACAAAAACTACATGCTGCAATCTTTTACAGGAGACTAAGATATTTTGTTATTTGATTCTCATTGTACAGTATATTGAAATTGAAAAAATAAGTAATTTGTTTAACAAAAATATTAGAGAAACTTAAAGTCTGGTATCTTATCTGTCATATAAACATACATACATATTGTGAAATATGACAATGAAAGTCACAAAAAAGTTGATAAAGGTTTTGTTTGTTCAACAATCATTAAGAATTTAAGTTTCAATTTGTTTCGCAAAGACGTTAATAAATATACATATGTATGAATGTATTTGAATTTGCCTTGGTATTGTAAACAGCTTGAGGTTCTTTTTTCATTAAAAATCCAACCAACATAAACATATTCAATATTTCGAAATGTTTTTTAACAAAAACTTTTCGAACATATAAAATTAAACAAAATAAACATTTAATAAATTATTATTAATGTAGAAAGACATATAAACATTATGTAAAAATTAAAGATTTTCATTGCAAGAAATATTTTTATATTATTTCTAAAAATTACGGATTATCATTGCGGTACAGTTAGCAGCGCTTAAATGATAAATAATGTGATCTACAAACGGATATTGTTTGAGTTGGGAGTGATATTGTGTCAACAGTCCTTAATGCAGTTAGACAGTTTGATGTCTAATTTATTATTCAATCATCGCTACCAAATACCAGTTTATGTTTGATATATATTATTCTGTAAATAAATATCAATATGTGTTGCCTTTAAATATTTTAAACCAAAGAAGCAGTATACTCTTGTCTGCAACTTCAAATGTATCTCATTGAGAACGTACGTACATTACACACGTTAAATAATTTTATATGTAATTTATTTTTCTTATCTATACGAAAAATTATTACCTTGAAGAATTATAAATTGAATACTTTCATATATATTTATCACACACCTTCAACTTCTATGTTATCAAATATCATTGTGTGCAGTTAAAACAGAATAAGCAAAATAAAGTTACATTACTTTTGAGACTGTATATATTAAGAGTAATTTCATGTTAAGCTTGGCATGAAGAGTTCAACAGGTGAATGGCAAACAAAATTATGAACTGATAATAAGCAGTAAATAAAAGCCGAAAATAAATAAAAGCTGCAAATAAATAAAAGCAAATCAAATATATTCATTCCGTTTACATGATACGTATTTTATTATGAAATCAAATATTATATGGTTTTCAACCTTCAATATGCATACATGCATCATGCATAATGTTTCTTATGTATTCCCTAAAAGAAACCATACACCTTTTTTAAGCAGACATGCACTTCAATCATATAGAATTTTTTTGACTTTCTTATGGCAGGCGTATATATGTATGTATGTATGTACAATACATAATCCATTAAGCTAAAACTGATCTCCTGTGATAATATTGTTAGCCAAAGCTTATAAAAAGCTAAAAAATCTAATAATGTAACCAGTTTACAGAAAAATATATCTTAATGTTTCGAAGATAGTCCAATATTTATTGCAATAAATTTTTTCTTCAGTAAATTGTATACATTTTTCATATGTATATCATTCTATTATAAAAAAGAAGAAAAAAATTATAAATAAGCAAATAATAATGATTATTAAAAGTTACAGAAAATGTCTAATGATACGTCTATTATGAAATATAGTTATACTTTGCTTTCAAATTGGTATATACATATATACATATATATTATACATATATATTGTATATATTTATATATGTATATAGATATATATATATTCTTCTGTTCTTCGATTAGAGCTATTATAAACTATTTCTGCTAAACCGCTGATTGTAGACTGCTAGTTTGTTAAAATAAATAATGCATTTCAATGCAATTTCTTTGAGTAAATCAAAATATATATGCATGTACATATGTATTGCGAAAAATATAAAATTTATTTTCCATTAGCTTTAAATAGGTGTTTTAAATGTAATATATACGTACATTGTTTGTAAATTTGTATGCACGGGTGTGTGCATGTATGTACACTAAAATAGAAATATTTGATTAGAGTCTGTTATTAACTAATGATTCATCACATATATAATTTTAAATTTTTTTTGCTTATTCCATTACTGCAATAACAACGATAACAATAAGTACATATATCAACTATGTACATATCGCACATTAAATTACAAGCAGTCACAACAACAAATTAAAAAAACCTAAATTTTAATTTTTTTAATCCCATACGAGTTAACTTATAAAAAGAAAGCATTAGGTTCGTTAGCTATAATGTTCTCAATGTAATATCAAGGTATTATAACTATATATGTATATTGCTGTAAGAAAATATGTAACTACATATATTGTATAAGAAATAACTTAATAGTTTTTAAATTTTGATATACAACTGTTTATGATTTAATGTGCGATATCATCTATGTATATGTGAATGAATATTTTCCATTCCGCTTTGCGCCTTTAGTTTCAGCTTTTCTTTGTTCCTTTTTTTCAAAGCGGATTAGTTGGAACAATTTTGTAAAGAATTAAAAAAATGGATTTCGCATTTTAATCGATTTCTATTTTAGATCAGTTTTGTTGCTTATAATCGTGTCTTCCAAAAGTAAGAAAATTAAATAAATAGCAATGAACATATTCTACATGAAACTGTGAAGGGGTTCAAAGATTAGAGATGTTTTTGATGATAATAGATGTTGATGCGGTCATCGCTGGCGTATGCCAACAAATTTGAACATTCATACACACTTCTATGTACAAAAAACCTCCACAATTCAACTAGTCAGTCATCACTAGTAATCTACATACAAGCATACACACAAATTTATTCATACATCTGTATATGCAATTATGCGCTGTCAGTCAGAAAATTTATTTTAATTATAACGGTGAAAAAATTATGATGTTTTTTTCATATCTTTTCCTAACTTCCTAGTGTGAAGTTCTCATTTTCGGATATGAGATATAGTTTTACTTAAATTTATATTCATCGATAGGATTTGTGTCAGAAGTTTTGCGGTTGAGCGATAATCTGCTCAACTGAACTTATGGAGTTCAACATATATCAGATACCATATAGAATTTAGTTTGCTCACAAACTATTTATGTTATTTGAGTAAATATTAGATTAAAGATCACTTGATTTTGAAAACTTCAAAAAAGACCTTGACATCCCGTCATTAAAAAACATATTGGGCTTCCCTCGTTCTAGTATGTACTACATTTTCAATCACACCACAACCATGAAACCGCGCATTTTATATTTGACTTGATCAATAATATTTAGCGCGTGCTTAGCTTATGCGCTTTTTCATTTTCCTTTTTAACTTTTGTAATTTGTTGCGCTATTTTCTTTTATTTATTTTTTGCTCGTCTACCGCCAATTTTTATTTATCTTGTTTTAGACATTTGTAATTCAAATGTTTGAAAATTCCAATGATGTTTGTTTGTTTTTTAGTCTGAATAAATTGATGTTCCGTTCATTATTTTTATTAGAAATTTTGTTTGAATTTCGTTTTGTTCCTAAACTTGTTATTTAAAACTTTTTTGAGTGGAACTACGTTTGAGTATATATAGATAAAATAAGTATGTACATATGTATGCATCATTTCCAACTTTATTTAGCGTTATTAATTTATAATGTACATATACATTTATTCGACTGACTGCATGTAACAGAAAAAATAAGCCAAATGTATAAAAATAATATTCGATATACCTAATTTGATGATAACATTCATACATAT
Organism: Linnaemya vulpina; assembly: GCA_963675445.1. Taxonomy (NCBI): domain Eukaryota; kingdom Metazoa; phylum Arthropoda; class Insecta; order Diptera; family Tachinidae; genus Linnaemya; species Linnaemya vulpina. The sequence continues at coordinate 26,640,808 of OY776277.1, forward strand.
ATACATAATATGTACATTGAATTTGAGTGGTAGCAAATGTATGTATATATGTACATACATTTTAGTGTACGCAAACCAGTTGTTTAAAAACTACAGTTATATTGAATATATATGTACATATTAGCTTCCGTGAGAAATTTGAAAAATTGACTGAATCTAAAATATTTGCATTTTGCGTTCCTATTATTTCTTCTTTTTAATCAAAAAGTTTTTACAATTTCTTTTTTGATCTCTGTTTGCTTTTGTTCGTTCTATAAACAATTACTATCTCTTACTTCTAACAAGTGAAGAAAAATAAAATAATTTTAACAAAAATATATCAAAATAGGTACTCGAGCGGGTTTTTTATGTATGTATACGCATATGTACATACATATCAAAAAGAAAATTTAAAAACCGAGGTTAACAAACTATATATATACACAAATAATATGTATGTCTCTGTCTATACGATTTACATTTGCTGCAGAAATCTAAGATCGTTGGAGAGAGTAAAGATGAATATGGATGTGGTCTTCTCCGTATTCAGCCTCGTGTACTTCCAATTTTTATTCATTTTCGTTTAATTTTGAAAAGAAAAATTCCTGTCCATGTAAATAAAATTAAAATTTCACATCATGTACATATATATACGTGTAGGTAAGTATGTGTACACGAATGGAATTTGAAAATTGAACTGAAGAGAATCGCAGAAGCAGAATTTCGAAGTCTGTCATCAATTATTTGCAATTTCGTACATAAATTTTTACGCAAAGTTAGTTATAAAATTATTTTTGTTAATATTTTAAAAAGCAAATTATGGGGAAGAAATGCCGTAAAGAAAGTATACATGCATATATGAGAAATTATGTGTACGTCCATACTTACGTGCAATCATACATCTTTCTATGGGTTAATGTATGAATGTATGTATATTGTTACCTTAACTTAGAACAGCCATTAAAAATTTAATTTTAGATCTCCATTTACATATGTATGTACATAAGTAGTTTTAAAATCGTTCTCTCTTTAGATATATGTTATATGTGACGGTATGTTCATAGATATTTATACCTTTTGATAATTATGGTAGCGATTATTAATATTTGTGAATGATTTAAGAAGCTATGATATCATTTATAAAAATTTGAATGAAATGATGGGCCTTAATACACGAATTTCAATATTTTATTATTTAATATTATTGTATTATCTACTACGTGTGTTTTGTGCAAGCACACCGACAAATGCATTCATATAAATATATACATGTTAGCGATAATGAATAATTATGAAAAACAAAATCTCTGGTAATACAATTATGTTCAGAAATAAACATTTACCCTTATCGTGTTTGGCGTATGTGTTAGATTTCACATTTATTTTTTGTAGATGAGCTGTTTTAGACCAAAATGATAGATTTAACAAATACGTTAATTCTTTGCAATTGTATAGGTAGCTATCGGAATAATTATTTTTATAAATTACAGTATTAATTATTTCTTATTGAGCTTTTTCAAAATTGTAATTTTCACATGCATAAATATGAATAAGAAAGATGACACTACATATTTTACAGTGAAATTCATCTCTTTCCCCAGAATGATACTGGTGGCAAATTTTTAGTTGAATTTGAAAAAGAAAATTTATTTATTAAACAATATATGTATTAAAAAGAATTTAATCTTCTCTTATTTACAGCTCAAGCTGTTGAGCCAACCAAACGCTCTCTGCGCGTTGAAACTTGGAAGAAATTGAGAGAAAACAAATTTGGAGTGCGTTTTCTTGCTATTTTCAATCGCATACCTGGTTTTGTAGACAGTGACAAGGCCGGCGAACTGTTGGCTGAAACTGAAGAATTTAAAAAAGCTAGTAAGTGAATACTAATAATAGTTGTACCTGACAAGAATTTATATAATAAGTTTTTTTCTCTCCTTAAATTAGACAACATAAAAGTTTTAATTGACCGACCCTTATACGCCGCTAAATTCCAAACTGTGCTGGCTGGTAAGAATTTGTATTTGCCAGGCACACGTGAATCTAAGGCCTTATATTTGAAAGTCGATGTACCGGCTGATGCTACAGTAGAACAAAAAACCGAAATTCTGAATGTTCAAAATGTTGAAAAACATCGCACTGAAATTTGTAAGTTTTATTGTGCGAATCAACATGTAATTTGTTTTTGTTGTAATGATAATTTTATATATTAGCTTTGGAGAACAAAGTTGAATTGGACATGGTTGTCATTGGTTCAGTTGTTGTATCTCGCGATGGTTATCGCATTGGCCGCGGAAATGGTTTCAATGACTTAGCTATTGGTTTGCTTTGCGAAATTGGATCGATAACTAATAAAACCGTCATTGCTACGATGGTTCATGACTCCCAGGTGGTTGATAGTCTACCAACCCATTTATTCCAAAAATATGATACTCCCGTTGATTTAATTATAACACCCACCCAGGTAATACGCGTAGAAAAACGTTTGCCCCGTCCAGCTGGCATATTTTGGGAATTACTCTCAGAACGTCGCCTTAAAATCGTACCCGTAATTCAAGAACTCAAAGAAGCTCAGGAAAAGGCCGGAAAAGTCATTGTCCTCAAAGAGGAAGACACAGACGTTGAACAGAATCCACGCAATAATCGACGTCGTTTCATGCAACGTCGTCGATTTGGTTTTCGTCGTTACCAACGTCGCAATGTCTCACAAAATAATGCCGACCAACAACAAGGTGGCGAAAATCATGGCCAACAACAAAGGCGCAATCAACAGAGGAGACGTTTCATTAATCGCAGAAGACGTCCAACTAAGGTAAGTTTTGATTAATAATATTGAAGTGTTATAAAATTTGGTGATTAAAGACTGCATATTCACGAATAATTTTATTAAAAGAACAAACACAAAAATTCATAAGTTTCCTGTAATATACAAATTGGCAATAATGCATATATAAACTTGAACTATATTAAGCATGGGGCCATTAAAAACCGTGTTTATCCGGCGCAGCACCAAAATCTATTGAAAATACTGCAGGCACATTGTACCATCATTTCCGCGGCTATACTTATGGAGTGAATTATTTAATGTCACTTCAGTATGCCCCACCGACGGAATATAAATATGATTATTAAAAAAATAACTGTTACTGTTCTATAAACATGTTATTTTGCACAATGATCTACAACATTTTATATGTCGATTAGGGATAGCAGAAAAACTTTTTAGTTGTGTTGCCAAAAACCGTTTTTTTTTTTTTTTTCAATTCTTACTAACGATCTTATTTTTAAATATACTTTTAGTCCGAAGGCGACCACTCCGGTGTTGAATCCAAGAGCCAAGATCGCAAATCTGTTGGCGATGGTGGTAATAGAAAACAAAAGACTCGCAAAAACCGTATGACACGTGATTTCTCTGTCAAACTAACCAACATTACTCGTGATGTCCGTATTAGAGATCTTAAAAGTGAATTGCGCAGTCGTCAATGTAATCCCATGGCTATTACATGGAAAGGTAAGTAGTAGAGAATAACATAAACTACAAGTTATGCCACCAAAGTCTTACATTTTATGTAAATACGTTTACGAATACTCATATATTCTAAATTATTTTGAAGGTCAATATGGTCGTTGTTATTTGCATTTCGGCCATCGTAACGGCCAACCCAGCTCTGAAGATGACATGAATAGAGTGCTAGAAGCCCTGAATGATCTTTCATTGACTATCACACCAAGTAATTATAAAAACAAAAGCACTACCGCCGTTACAACCACAACTTCCACCAACACTAATGGTGAAGATACTGCTGGAGACGGTGCTGCTGGTGATGTAGTTACTTCCGAAGGGGGCGAACAACAAGAACAAAGAGGTGAAGACACCGCCGCAACTAAAGCTTCCAAAGTTGTCAATTTAAAGGTGGAATTAATTAAACGCAACGAAAAAACGAACAGTAATGCAGCAGCTGCTGGAGCTGGTGGCGCCTTAAATGGCGGTGGAGATCCAGCTACTGGCGGTGATAATAGCTCAGCACGTATTGAGTCTGTCGATACCACTACGGTATAGTGTGAGATGCGGGCTGTTTTAAAACGGCTGTACTTTTGGTTTGGGTATTTGGAATCGTGTGTTTTAGCTCTGGATGATGAAACGCTCATAGTTTAGCCTTGTGTAGGTACACAGCTTTTTCTCTCGAGGTTTTCATCATTTCTGTTTTATACTTTTCATTATGTTGCTTTGCATACTGCTTTTATAAATGTTTGAAATTTTTTAATAGATTGCCCAATTTCTTCTTAACTTTCTTAAATTATTGTCTATTGGAATATTACTATTTAATTTGATTTGATAGCAACTAAACACTTTGCGCTGTGTTTATTTCGCTCTTTTTGATGCATTTGTTATACAGATCTGACTCATTTTAATATTACACTCTGACCTGGAAATTTCCAGAAGAAAGCATTACGATTGGTTCTTCATTGAAATTTTCTACCTCATTTTTTCTAGCTCAAAATAACTTCATCTTTTTAACTATTTTATGTATTTATGTTGTTCAATTATAAACACTTGCGATCTCCAAATATCCTTTACCATTTGTGATCGTAATTTATTTGCTTAAAACAATTTTTCAATATAAAGTAGTAGGGGGAAAGATTAACACGATGGTGCAATACGCTTTTCCGACAGCTGAGCTGTCGGCTAGGTCGCGTATCTGTTCCATCACAAGGTCTATCTTGTCTCCCTAGCTCTTTATCACGATAAATATTTTCTTTTTCTACATATGAAATGTATTCTAACTAAACATCAACAAATATTTATATAAAGAATAGAAAACAACAAATGAACAAAACGTTGAAAAAAATTTTACAAAAAAATGAATATGAACTAACAAAGAAATAATAATGTTTATGAACAAAATAGAAAAAACAATGTTGTAATGTACGTTACAACAACAATAATAATTTTTTTATTTAAATTGTTTATATTTTTTATTGAATATATAATTTACTTTTTTGATTTATATTTTCTTTTCTTTAAATTTAATTTTTACTCATTGTTTTTAATTTAATTTTATCAACAATTTACAATAAATATATTACAAAAAAAACTAAAGCAAACAACAACAAAATAAGTAAAATTAACACAAAAAATAACTTTCTTTTTATACAATGAAAATGAATAAAAACATTTAAATGAAAATTACAGTTCTGTGAAATTTAAATTGCAAACGTAAATCGGGCTAAATCGTGAAATGATATATGTTGGCAATGGCCACTATTTTTAGTACTAAGATTGACACCCACGTCCTCAAATTCGCTTTTCCGATTTAAAAACGTAAACGCTCGAAACATTTTCGAAAAATGTATAAATGTTTGCAAATGTCTTGGTTTTTGAACATACTTGAAGGCGTTTTACGTTCTTCAAAGTGTAAATACATTCCAAAAGGCCTTTTATTAGAACATGGATTTAAGCCAACATAAAGCTAACCTTTGAAAGTTGCTTTTAAGTTAACTATTATTTTATTTTGTGTGGTAATGCGTTTAAGTGTCAACTAAAAATAATACAAAATCAACGATTAATAGTTTCATGGAAATATGGAACGCAATTAAATCGCTTGGGCGGACATTTGTTTATATAAGTTACAAATTTCTGATGTGAACAGGTCTTCCTAGAAATTGATATTGAAAAATCATACGTACATTCTATTTCATAACTTCATACATACTCCTGTTGCGTTGGAATGAATATATAGTAAAATATTGCAATGTGCCTTTATATTATTTTGATAATTTTCTATTAAAACATTGCCTCGTATCTGCGCAGCAAAGAAATTCAAAAACCATCTCGATCTTCAATGTTGTACCATAAACATGTTCTTTCATAAAAAAGTAATGCCAAATAGAGTTAAGGAAAATTTCATATATATCGAAAATTAAGGTTTTGTTAAAATTAAAAATTGCACCTACAATGTTTTTAAAGTTAAAATTATTTGAATTACGCGGTCCTAACGGTTGTAAGTATTGCAGTACTGTGCCAACGGCTTGGCCTTTGCCGCCTCAAATTACCCTACAAACGCCGGCAAAAGAAATCAATCGGCCAGTATCTCCGCGTTTGACATGCAGTTGTGTGTGCAATGAGGTTTTGTGAAATTATCAAGTAACTTTGTGTTCAATTTATTAAAATATACGCATTTAAACTATTAAAGGCATGATATATATGAATATTGCAGTTGGTAATGAGTGAAGGTAAACTAAAATTTGCACAATTGAAGCTGATGCAATCGAGCATACACAAATGAAAATGTACAACTTGCTGAAGCAGTGCAAATGACCACGCGTAATAAAATTTTCTACAGCAACTGCTATTGTATGTATGTAAGTACATATATGTTATTGCAACGGTATTCTGTGAAAGTCAAGGCTTAGAAGTACACACATATTTGATAAAAGTAAAAAAGTAAAAGTACATGTGTGTGTTTCTGAAAAAAAATGTAAAAGTGCGCCAAAAACAAAATTCGGAGAAAAAAACATTTGCCAGATTGTCATATGCAAAAGTAATGCCAAGTTTATTAAAAATGAGATTGCCAAGTTCCGTAGTCAGTTCGTGGCGCTCTATCAACGGTCAGTATGCATACGTTACATGCAGCTTTCACTAAGTGTTTGTGTTAGATGCAGTTAAAAATATATAAGCTACCAAAATTTAATAAAAAAAGGTTTAAGCTTGTTAAAATAAATTAGTAACAAGTGCACATGGCCCAAATTATATGAAAATAGTGTCACAAATATGGTGTATGCGAATTAAAATTTAAATTAAATTTTAAAGAATGCAAATAAATATGCAAATTTTCCGTGTATATCTTAATTGTGAAAAGGGTTTGTGATAAATAGTATAATTAAATATTAAAATTAATGCTAAAAATGCACCAAAAGCAAAAAAAGTGAAGTAATATAAATTAAGAGGCAGGAAAAGAAAACCAGAAATACAGATTTACAATTAACAGGGTGAGTTAAAAATTTTTTATTTATTAGAATCAAAACATTGCACGGATGTCATGAATTGTAATTGAACGCAAAAAACATATACATACATATATACAAATAGATATATGTATTGTGTTTGCCGAATTGTTAAAAATATGAGTATCTTAAATAATTGGTTGAGGAGGAGCACAATTTTGAAGTTTTTAAAGAATACCAAGCCGGAATTCATGAAGTCCCCTTGTTATAACATATACATACATATATAACAAATCATGGTATGTGTGGGACATCTTGTTCTTCTAGTCTGCACATATTTGGAACATTAAAGTAACTCAATCGTACAATCGTGGTGAAATACCAGTTTCAGCGCTTTTGGGAACTTAAAACCCCTAAAAGAGCGTTTTATTATTTGAAAGCGATGTGTGTTAAAATATAAATTGTAATAGAGGAAAACATTCAGAAGTATTTCGCATTTACACCCCCAATTCACATGCGATGAATTCGGTTTTTTATTTGCTGTTATTGTTTCATATGGATATGACTCCAACAGCAAGAATATATGAAAACAAAAATACTTTTCTATCCCGCTTGCTTCACTACACTTTTTGCTACCAAACAAAATATGACGTCGAAAATTGTACCTCACAAAATGGATAATGTGAATTGGGTGTTAGGGAAATGTTGTTGTTTTTCCTTCTTAATATATCAAAATATTTATTTCTCTTTATTTTTAACATTTTAATGCTAATTTTCTTTTCTGTTCAATGATTGTGTTACGAGTAGATACATTAAATAAAATACAAACAGTTTTAGATTTTAATTACTTGTGAATACTTACAAACAGTGGCCCATTTCTTAAAACTGCAACTTACAAATCTTAAAGCGAAAATACCAACAAAACATCAAAATATATTTATAATATATTTTAATTGCACTTTTGTGACTTGTAGTTTAGAGAAACAGGATCCAAAATTAAATATTTTCTTAAAGAATCCACATATATTTACATATTTTATTTAAAATGCTTTAATTAAAATTGTGCAGAAAATATTATGTACACAAAAAGTTGAATAAATGCTCTTTACAAGCAGCGATTTGTAGTGTGTTTATAAAATATTATTAATTCTCAAGAATATGTTATCAGACCGGCCGAAAACCAAAAAATAAGTCAAAGAGAAAGAGAGTGAGAGAGCTCAGAATCATATAAATAATAGCCTCCTATTTTCTTGAAATGGATTTGTACTTGTCGCATCGGTCTCAGAGAGTACAGATTTAGTTCATTAAAAACAAAGGCGCAACGTTAGTGATAGAAATAAGTGAAATCTTGAAGTTCTGAAAATAACCGAAATTCTCTTTCATTTTTTAACCTGAGAATTTCCATATTTCGTAGTATATCTCAATCTTATATACACAAATCGCTGTATTTATTGTGAAACCTTTTGATTTGTTTTCTATTTCACTTTTTAATTTTTTGCTCTAAAAGTATCCTATTGTTCCCGTTTATGTAGACCCACTTGGTTTATGCTAAGGCGAAGGCGTACGATCTATGAATTCTAAACTCTCGTTGGTATTTGATTTTCTCGAACTGGGCCGCTGGCATTTCGAGCACATTTTCAATGAGGAACCCAAAGCCGACAACGTCCGTGTTGAACTGTATTTACTGTTAGAATTTGTATTAGTGTTAGTGGCCATATCTCGAGAGCATTTCTCCGCTGTGGATGACGATGCTTTCAGCGCCTCCAGCATTGGCGTTTCTAATATGGGTGCCAAACTATTAACAACTGAATTGGCCATCGCTTCTTCTAATTCTTTTTCCCAGTCGTTTTCTTTCTTTTCCATGTCTTTCCGTTTAAGTTCTTTATAACGATTGTACACAATGAATTCTTTGACGAGTACTGTCTCCGAATCGCTGTCACGTTGTGCGGAACGCTGCTTGGCTAAACGTTTCTTTTTCTTATGTAGAGGGCGGGTTTCGACAATCATTTCCTCCAGCTCTAAGCAGGGATCGCAATTCAAGTGATCTTCGGGTGGCTTAAAAGGAGGTTTCATTTTCTTTTCGACCACTTCGTTAAAGTTCATATGTCGCAGTAGGGGAGTTTGTTGCAGTTCTTGCTGTGAACTAATGCGTCCACCAGGATGTAGGCATAGCAGCTAGAAGAAAAAGAAGAAATACTTTTAAAAAATTGTGATTTTTAAATGGCGTTGAGGGCTAAGCATGTCTATAAATAAATTACGCAAATAACATTGAAGAGTTCCATATGAGCGTGAAAATTATGTGTTTTGGCAATTACCTTCGTTACTAAATCGATAAAATTATTACTCCAATAGCATGGATAATGCACTGGACCATTCAAAATATGTTTCACTTCCACTAAAGCTGTATTTGAATGAACTGCAAACGGCCGAATATTGGCGCGCATTTCGTAAGCTACAACACCCAGTGACCACCAATCGACCGGAAATGTATAACCGGCTGTAATTAAAAATGAAAAGCAGCTAAATGAAATGAATAGCATTGCCCTTTAACATTTCAATGTATGTGTGTATGTGTATGTGTGTGTGTATGTGTGTGTGATAAGTTAATTAAACTTTCGGTTGAATTCGCTGTTTACTAGAACTTAATAACTAATTCACTTTGCTTATACATAATAAATTAATTTCGTTGGCTTTTCAGTTTTTTCCCCTTTCAACTCTTACCAACTTCGTCCAAAGCACACATGAAAACTTCCGGCGCCATATACGGTTTTGTGCCTGACATGCTATAAGCGAGACCATCCTTTGCCAGCCTTGTTGCAATATTAAAATCAGTCAAATGTGCATGACCTGCAGTAATAATGAAAACATTTTTGTTAAGTTGCTTTCTGTAGATAAGTATCAGTAGATTTTAACAACAAATTCGTATTCGAGTTTCGTACAAAAGTTAAGTTATTTTTGTGTTGAAAAATATACATATACTCCAAACTCACTAAATTTTAATTATAAAATGAAATTCCTTGAGAAAACATATTATATTCAATAAAATTGAACTACAAATAATACCGGCTGTTTTGTGTTGGACTAGTACCCAGGGGATGGCCCTCATGCTGTGCATTGTGCGGGAACTGAAAAGAATTAGGTTCAGTTGAGAGGACAGTTGAAGGTTAGAAGCTATTTTTGCTTTTCACTTTGCCGATGAATTTGTTTGCTACAGGTACAGACGAAGGAGGGTGGAGTATATTGTTCGCTGTCGGTAATGTTCAACGATCATTGCTACGCCTTCATCACTAAAACTGAGTGACAACAATCAACGAAATTCGCTAATGCGAATCAGAAAAACTCAGCACCCCATTTATGACTGAGCGCGAGGTCGAACTCGGGCTTCAAGAGCAACTGCAACAAATATACACCCTTAAATATGTATTCGTTCTTGGAAACTGGTATTTATTTGTAAAACTATTTTCATAAAGAAATAAACTTTAATTAGATAACAACTTTTCAATCAACGCTGAAGTTTTTCAGAGCCACTAAAATATATATTTTTACCTGAAACTTGAGCTGGAAATTGCGTCATACTTCACGCACTTCAGTCAGTGGGCGTCTATAAAAATATATACAAGATTTTATCTCGGTAAAATTGTTCTGCTAGTCTTTCTCCGGTAGTAAAAATTTCTTTCTCTCGGTGTATCGACTAAACAACCTGCGAGCTGAAAAGGATTTTTAGTTGCGAATTTCATAGCATCTAATTAATTTTTTACTGAATTGTGTTTGTTATTAAATTGGGCAAAAAAATATTGGATGACATTTTTTCATCTAAGCCGTATGTGGGAATCATTTCTTAAATGAATCAATTTCAATATTAAGAAAAGAAAAAAAAAATAGAAAATGGATAATGTGCTCTCCTTGGCCTTGTTCATATCAAAGGATCAACTGTTTTACGAGAAAACCACAACGCTAACAGCTTATGAACTTATAGTCAGTATTGTGCTCAGTAAACAATTGAATGACATTAAAAAGAAAACATTTAAGGCTCCAAAATAAATGCGTACGAAATATAAAAACGAAATCAAGCCCATTCCAAACGGAATCTGTGACACGGCTGATCAAAATATTTTGAGAAATAGAGTTTATTTAACACCAATTACATATTTTTTCAATTTCGATATACTTATAAAAAGATTAGGAAATGATTCATTTATTCGCAAAATTAAGGATAAAATCAATAAATTTAGCTCAAATTACTTGAAATTATTACGACATCATTCAGCAGTAATGAAGCAAGAAAACTTAAGCCGTATCATATTCTTGGTTGACACTTCCAATTAATTTAGCTTTGAGCCAATTAAAAATGTTTGCTAGATATAATTTTAATTATTGAAAATAATATGCATATATTAATCATATTAATTTAATGAACACTTGCGTATCAAATTCTATTATTTTCATGCTGTTGTCCTTGTTTCGAATTGAATTAAGGACCTGTTACAATTTTACTAGTTAGTTTGTTATACCAAAAAGGCTAAATTGTAATAAAAATTACATAAGATATTTTCGTTGCTTTCATAGTTGTTACAAAATAAAAAAAAAATAAAAAAAGTTATTTGTCATCCCCGCTCTAGTGCATGTGAGGCCTGTTAAATTTCTATTATAGAACGTGTGCGTATGATTAATTTTTATTGCCACTTCAATGTTAGTCATACGTCATGCATGACTTTTACTAGACACTTATTTCATACTGTAAAATAAAATCATAAATTATAATTCAAGTTGCCATCAGCATATAATTTATGTCTCCCTCGATTGTCTCGATTACCAAAGTGTCAAGATTAAGTTAAATAAAAATGTCATTAAAAGTATGTCATTTTCAATACACACTCACACAGTCACTATGGAAATTTACAATAAATACATGTATGGGTAATTCCATGTCAAATCGACAAACAATTTTCACACGACCTTTTTTCTTTTAACTTAAAATAATTCGTTTTCTTTTTCAAAACCCTTAATAAAATAATGTGTATTGTTTTATTAAAAGTCCTGAAACAAAAAAAATTATATCGCGAAAAGGAAAATAACACATCATCTAAAATCTTAGGATCTTAAAACAAGAGTTAGCGCTATTACAAAAAAAAAGGGTCTGTTCGTAACTGCATCACTGCACTGCAAATGAAAATATAAATGCCTTAAAATGTGTCGCGAAAGCAGATGATGTCTTTGTACCGTTTAAATACAGACTTCATGAATGCTACTTTAATAATATATCATCGGACAACTTATATTAGCATTTTAGAGTAAAGTTTTTTCATTTTTTTCATATGATGCACAGCAGTGATGCATTTACGAACAGGGAAATTCAGAAAAATAAATTCTTTGACTAATTTATTTTCGAAAATTTTAAAACTTTGCAGATATTACATTTTTCTAAATAACATAAATTGTTTTTTATGTTATATTATTTGGCAAACATATTTTTATAAAATTTTTTCTATTGTTAGAAGTTTTAAAAGAACGAACAAGAGCCTCTGATCGAATTTCTTCCGAATCGCAAAAGGTCGTGTCCAACTCTTTGTCTATTTGGCAGGGAATCACCCATATATATGTATATATCTGTGCGTGTGTTAAGTATACATCTGCTAATTTTTTAAATATGTCTAGTTTATAGAATCTATGCCATGATGTGTGTGTGTGTGTGTGCTTATGTGTGAGCACTTTCAAACACTTACGATAATGGCAGAGAGAAAACTCACTTTCATCTTTACTCGTATATCCTTAAGAATGCAAAAGCCGGAGAACATTATTATCTATATAATAACAACATATATCGGGTATTTTTTATAGAAGTAATATGAAGATAAATTTTTTATAGCAAACAGATAATTAAACACGTTCGAGGCATAAACTTATGGAATTGTTAAGTGAAGTGATCTGGAACAGACTGTATTTTCGAGGCAGCTCTTGAGCATAGGCTTCCTGGTGTCCAGTGGGAATTTATGTAAATAGAATTGTCTAACATCTTTATCTTTCTATTGAACTGCTAAACCAAAATATTCTTCAGAACTAACAAAAACTCTTAAAGTGACTGCTACATAACACAGTGCTCTTTAATTAAAGATGATCACAAAAAAGACCACCCGCTGCTTTTCACTTTGTTAAACGAATGATGCTTCAAGGCTGTTTTTGAAACAATTTTCGTTTTCGAATTAATTTGCTGCTAATTTTTTTCTGCTGTAAAACATGAGATGGCTGTTGATTCATATCATTTCATATTGTACGTCTCCTCTGAAGCACTTCTATTCATGCAGAAGTGTGTGTACTTTTGTTTGTTTGTAGAACATCAATAGATACACTCTGGCTTGTAATAAAATCGTGATAATAATATTTTCTTTTGATTGATACTCTAGAATTATGAAGAGGTATTTATGATTGAATAGAATACAATTCGATTTCATTGTAATTTACTTAACATTTGCTCAATTCACATGACGTGTCGTTGTATTCTTGTATTTGAAAGATTCAAATACTAAGAAAAATTTCTCACCACAAAAAGAAATTATTTTTAAAGTGGTTTTATTTTCAGAAGCTTTCTTGGGAATTCTGTTTTCAAATATTGAGTTCCTAGGAACGAAACCTATTCGGACCAGCAAATTTTTTTTTCGTTATAGAGATATCGTGACCGGAAAAATCTAATAAGGCGATTTATTTAAAAAACTCCGAAATTATATATCTGATGTGTTAGTATTTGAAAGACTACAAAAATCACCCAAAAGTTATAGAAGTTTTAAGATTAATAGAATAGTGTTTTACCAAACTTTCATTAGCTTCTAAGCTGAATTGAGATTTTGAATGTAGGACTTTTATAAAAAATAATATTACAATGATGCAAAAAAATGTTTATCGTAATTCTTATAAGCGAATTTAAGACTTGAAAAGCAAAAGATGATGGCCGCTTGGCTGTAGCACCCACAAGCCTCTACACTCGCAAGCAGCTTACAGGCCGGAACAAATAAATATATCGAATAATATCGAGAATATATTTAATAAGTTTCATTTCATTTTGTTTTCGTTGACATTGGTAATCGTAATTGCTTAACAACTTTATGTAATAAAAATTATGATTTAATTAATTACCAACAATAAAAAAATTACTCTGTTCAGTATTGAAAGTGTAGGGTGTTGTACAGCAAATCTCATACATCTGCAAAAACATTTTTGAAAATATACTTTCGAAACCTGATTTTACGGTCATGAATACGAAATAACTACATCTATATACGAGTTTCTTAGATATATTTATTAGGGGCATTCATTTTTGACACGACTTTTCTAACTAAATTCGTTTGTTGATAATTAAGCAACGTATATATGCATGCCATTGGCGCTTTACTGAATCGCCAGTAGACTTCAACCACAGTTTGGAGTTTTATTGTCCTTGAAAATTCTCAAATGGTACTTCCAAGTCTATGCATATGATAAGAGGCTTAAGACTCTTCAAAACTGAAGTCCACTGACGATTTGATAAGGCACCAATAAATCCCCACAAATAAATTTCATTTTTAATAAATTGATACAATAAATCGAATATCAAATTTCATGACTAGATCTATTTATTTATACAAGCAAAATATCAGCTAAGAATTAAATACAACAAACATAGATAAGCATCAGATTATACGGTAGACTCCTTCTCTCTCTATATTTTAATTTATTTATATAGTAAACAAGTTTCTGCAACCACAAAAAAATTTTTGTGGAAGATATCTTTTTATAACACAATTACTATTGCTGATTATAAATTTCCAAAAAACATTTAATTATCAATAAAAAATATTACAAGTTCTACTTAAAATAATTGAATATGCAATAAAAAAGAGGCAAGGAAATGAGGACCTCCTTAATATTTAAACACGCACATAAAAATAAGTATTTTTGTACTTATTTTGCAAACACTCACATTTTGTTTGTATAACCTTTTTTCCAACACACACAAAGTTAAATAAACATGCAACGATTTTCCTCTTAGTCGCATTTGAAGCTAAACTTTTGTAAATACAAAAATGTTTCTTTATCCTCAATTTGCATTTAGTTTTTCACTTTGATATCTTATAGTGTAACACAACTTTTTCTATGTTTATTTTGACAAAAGAAAAATGCTAAAGAATGCAAAATTGCTTCTGCAATACTTTACCCATATTCATATCTGAGTGAACAAAATTATTTACAAATTATTTTATTTGTGTGCGTGTAAGAATTTCAATGGCAAAATGGCCTGCCGATAAAGAGGTCGCTCTTAAACCGCTTGCTTTGACAGAAAATAAAAATTTATATGGAAATATTTCGGATCCTAGTGGTTGATCTATTGGAATACAAAAACGATTGAAAGACGCACATTTGGGAAGAGATACTATTTTTTAAATCTGTTCAAGAGCTGAAAATCTAATAATATTTTGCAAAATCAGTGTTCAAGAAATGTATGATCGTACGAATGGCGGCTTTTACTCGTCACTTAAGATCTTGCACGTGTTTCGAATGTTTCAAATAGTGATTCTAGCAATAAATAAATAGCTCGGAATCGAGTTTTAGATCAAATAAAATATTTCAAACTGGGAACAAATAGTTAATAAGTATTTCTTTCAAGTCCAGCCAATCGATGGGGTATGTCTTTTACAAAATAGGCTTTTAATAACAGAAGTAGTTTAATAAAATTAAACCACACAAAACAAATGCTTTTTATTTCCACCAAAAATCGTAGTATTTATTTTAAATGTCTAGATTTTTGATATCCAACTAGAGTTTCTTGAATTGTTCATTTCAAAAATATTTTCTTTATAGAAATATTACAATAACTTACCATCACCATCCAATAGAATATTATCCGGTTTGACATCTCTGAGCATGGAAAAGATATAAAATACATTAATTTAAATAAAATTCTTATATATTTTGCTTAAAAGAGTTGAACGAACTCTCATAATTATTTCTGCCACATTCCCATTATGATCATAAGAACATATGGGAAATGTATGTCAATTATTTGGAACCTTTTCGCCCATAGACTGGGGACTGGGGAATTCGAAATTGTTTACTTTATTTCCTTTTAATTTTGCTTTGTTTGTTACAACTCAAATGTATTTTATACACTGTAGACTTTAACCCAATTTTAAAATAACAAAACCTTTTAGCTTATGCACGTATTTTCAAAGAAAAAGTTAAGAACTACAAATAAAAATCATACTGAGTCTTGAAATTTTCAAAAACTGTAACAGATAAATTTATTCGTTATGAATCTATTTCATTTTGATTACAACCTTCATAGAATTATTTTAACACTGGCAATCGTAAACGCTTTTAAGAAGGCAAAACAAAAAATAAAATTTGGCCTTAAGTCATAAATTAATTCGTGTATTATAAAACTTTTAAGAATGTTGTTCCTCTTCTAAAGCAACCAGTTCCGATCCTGCTCAGCTAAAATAATGAATTGAACTCACCTGTGAACAACACGTTGTGATTGCAAATAATCTAAAGCACTTCCCAGCTCACACACTAATAAGGCAACACTTTCTTCTGAAAATTCCACCTACAGAACAAATAAAAAATTCATCGTAAAAATAAATTTTAAAAGTAGGCCATTCGGTAATAAAACATGCAACTATAAGATATAAAAAATGTACGTTTTAGCCTACTATTTTGTTTTTGTTTACAGAAGAGTACGAGATACATACGTAATACACAACGACTTCGTATTTGTTGATATCTGAACATGGAGGATTCAACATGTTTCTAGAAATATGTTGGGCTTAAGAGAAAATCACTTAGAAAAGTGCATTCTAACGAAATGTGTACTGGAAGTTCGTTAGACCTGCTTTTATTTTGCATACGACTATTAAATATTTTAAGAGGAAAAGCAAAGCAAATATGTCCATGCGTTTGTTCATTAAACAAATTGTATGGAAGAACAAAAAGGAAAACTGTTTTTGCTTGCAATATAAATTTTCACATAAACATTTTTCGCCTCAATTTATTTAAATTAAATTTGAATATTTTATAAAAGTTATTGTAAATTTTTTTTCAGAAATAGTCTTTAAAATACAGTTATTTGCTTGTGGCTTGCAACTAAATCTAAATGCTTGTATATCATTCTATATTTTTATGGCACATTTAAGGGATTCGCTTAATTCCAAAATACTTACTCTGTTTTGTAAATGATATCTTAAGTCTCCTCCTGTCAACAGGTCGCAAACCATAAATAAATCCTCTTCGTCTGATGGACATGAAAAATATATAAAAAGGGAACAAAATACGTCAACTATATAAATAAAAATTTGCTTGATAAAAATGTGAAATGCGATTGAAAATATTTGTGTTTTAAGGAAATACATTTTTAGAAAAAATTAACTTCAAGAATAAGTCCCATGTGGTTTTATAGTCTTTAATATAAAATGAAAATTTTCTAAGATCGGTGTACCAAAAGTTCCAATCCATTATTTATTCGACAGCCAAAATATGTTAAGAAATGAAAACAAATGATTTTGTTGGAGGCCATAATGACTCACAATCGTATCTTTTAGCCTTAACGGCCTTTTTTATACATTCGAATTGTGTACAATTTGGCTTGATGTTCCGCTTGTATTTCTAATCCCTCTTGTATTATATATTTGCTGACTGATTGGTTCGACATTTTGCACTGGCTAAAAAAAATTACTAACTGTTCACCGATGTCACAAGCAATCGTTCCATAGAATAAATAACATGAAAAATAAATAGTTTTTTTAATTTTGTATTTGTTTGAACTGGTAGTTAAGAACAATCTTTATGTGTAAAGGGATTGAAATATTTAAATACTAGTTTCTTATTGAAATAAATTTAAGTAAATTTATATTGAGACGTTTCGGTACTGATTGACATTTAACAGCTGCCCAGAATGTACTGAGAAATGACTCAAGTTCTGATTAATTTTTTATTTTTATTTCAGTGTTTATACTTGTTTTCGAAATTAAGCTAAAGTCTGCAATAAAATTATGCATTTTGTTATATGACAACAGAATTGAATAAATCGTTCTTAAATTATAATTAAATCAATGGAACATCACCACTCAAATTGCAAAAGAGCATAAAATGTTCTTACTAAGCAGAGGGTTCTTTAAAAATATTTGCTATAGTTTAAAATTAATAAACTCTTTCTAACACAACTTTTAGTTTTTGCTGATTAAATCTCCATGTACGAATGAATTTACCTTGAAATGAAAACCATAAATTCACTAAAAATGGATGTTCCAATGAGGCGAGTATCTCCACTTCTTTGATAACACAAGCCAAAGCACCACGACTTCCACACGCCGAACGACTGACATATTTCATGGCATACAATATGCCGTTATCACGTTTCTGTACAATGCATACCTGTTACAGTTAGTTTTGTTATTGTTGTTGGTGTTACAAATAATAAAACAAGCCGCGGAGAGATGTGTTATGGTCGTATGGAATGCGTTTCATGATTGCCAGCAAAAATCAATTTATATTGTTGCGACATGAAAAGAAAAAGTTAAAAAATGTTAATTCAAATGTGTATCACATTTTTTACGTAACGTAACTAAAGTTGAATGCATGGAACATGATGTATATTTTTAATCTTACAATCTAGTACATGTTGCAAAAACAATGTCGTTTCAACATGCTTTAAATGAATATGTGAGTATTTATATGTGATTGTAAAACTCTAACTGCCCGTTGCACAATGGCGCAGCTGTTGTTCTGCAGGAAAAACAACAGATTGGATCAGGGAATAAGCACTAAGATTTTTGGCATGTCCACACATACACGTCTATGAATGTATTGGCATTGTTTGAAGATACATACTTCTTATGGTACGTATTTATATCATCGGGGGTGTGTTGGGGATTTTTATTTCACTACAGCCTGCTCATCGGGGTGAGAATAAGTACTAAAAACGAAGTAGGTTCGCCTATAACAATCTGGTTGCTCAGGCTAAACCTGGGCCTTTATTGATTACCCATAGAAATTGTATGCTATTGCCCAATCTCTGATATAACAGACCAATGGGAGAGCTTAAAAGAACAACAAAAAGGAGTAGGCTCGTAGAGCTACTGAAATTTCCAAAAGATATATACAACAAATGGCTTCTCACATATCATTTTTTCCCTTACACAACACATTTAAACAAAAAGGACTTGTTCTCTTTCTACCAGCTAATAAAAAATTTATTTAAGCTTCTTTCAACGTTTATATTTGTAAGTGATTTTGATTCTCAAGACTTTGCAAAATCGAAATTTCGTTCTAAGGATATGAGCTTCGGGTATTTATGGGAGTGTGATATATTTTTTGCTCCCTACTGTCTGGGAATTTTTCTCATTTACTGCACAATCAATATAAAGATTTTATTATAACATTTTGTTGTGTGCATATTTTTATTAAAAATGGTTTTTGCCTTGCTTTCATTCTCAGTCTATGCACACACATTTAAATAATTTAAGGCCAGAAATGACAAAAAAAATTAATATCCAAGGCCACATACGTACCTACACACCTACACACATGCTATGTATGCATGGATGTCTGCATGTCTATCTATATATTTGTCACTGTGAGTTTGGAAGGACTATTTGCTACATTTCCATGGGAAAAAATAAAAGCAGTAGAAAGTAATAAACAATTATAAATATTTACATTCTTACATACATGCAGGTAAGAAGAGTGAACGATTACTCGAGTTTAAATTATCACATTAAATCGTACAAATCGCATAACTAAAGTAGCTCAGAATTTTGTTCTTCGTCTTAAAACGGAATAATACACATGATATTTGAAAGTAGTCTGGAACTTTAGTGATCATATTTATGTATGTGTGTGTACTAAACGGAAACAATACCATTATGAGTTTTCATCTTTTTTGTGAGTATGTTGGATGCATAATTTTCTTAGTGTAGAAAGTACACAACAGAATAAATTTCTTTTTGTGTATTTCTTATTAAAAAAACTCATAAGATTTGAGTACTCGTATTTCGATTTTCTTGCCAGACCATCACTTAAGAACCCGCTTGATTTTTCGCGGCCATTTAATAATTCAAAACAAAGACATAACAAATAAATAAATTATTTATCTATCCGAAAATGATTCATGTTTTTTTGATAAGCAAAATGAAATGATCAAGATTAACATAAAAATCGATAATTTGAGACTGAGACTTTAATAATAGATAAAACGGATAAACGCACACACAATCTCGCAAGTAACAGCGAATAATATGATTCACAGATAAATTCGCCAGAGTTGGCAATATGCAGCTGAAAAAATTATTGTTGTAATTGGGAATAGTTTTTACAGGTCGTCACTACATACGGAAAATGGATGTGAAAACTTTTAAGCTTCAGATGCCTCCACACTTCTCAAATATTTTCCCGAAAAAAAACGCAACCGATATCTACTAATTAAAAAGTTTTTTATTAAAAAATAAAAATAAAATTTATTTGTTGGGTGGTGAAGCAATGTCTACATGCATTTCATTGGCGCTTTTTACCAAATCGTCAGTAGACTTCAACCACAGTTTTGAAAAGTTTCAAACTTCTCAACTTATTAAAAGACTTTTATAAACCATCTGAGAATTGTGTTAATAAATTAACTATAAAAATTCACAAATGATTTAAAAAAATTACATCATAATAAGTGTAGTAGGCTACGAAACTTATACAAACCGAACCCAACAAACAACTTTTATTCGATATGACTCTATTTTATTTTTCTCCACCTTTACACAATTAGAAATCCTTTGGATAACAATGAAAGGAAAAATAAAATCTCAATTTAATTGTTAATAAATTAACTATTTGACATACTGTCATTGTACTATTATAATACGAAATTTATTTGTTGGGTGGTTAAACAATGTCTATATGCATTTTTATTAAGTGAAACAGATTCCTACATAACCAGCAGATTGTGGCTTAGAATCGAATATTATTGGCAACGATTTGTCTAAATCAACACTTTGAACTAAAAGGATTTTCATTATTATTTAGTGACTACGCTTTTGTGGGCAAATATTTGTCAATTGTAAACGAGAGTTAGTTCTATGTAAAGCGAATAGTAAATGCAGTACTCCCAACTCTGCAGAGCATGTTTAAGTTTTCCACAATTTTTCTTTGGTTGATTCGATGCATTTCTTTCTGATATTTAGAAAATTGAAAAGTTATCTGACATTTGAGACAGAGAAGCAACAGTAAAAAAAAATCTATTTGGTTTGTGTTGTAAGATTACGGCCAGCCCATAGATTAAATTACTTTTCTCTTGTAGGCAATACGAAGACGATAATGAAATCATAAAGCATTTTTTTCTAAGAAACTCGTGCTCAGTTCACGTCAACATGAATGAAATGGTTTTGAGAAGTTGCTAGTTTCATCCAATTTATGTATTTTTTCCTTGTTACTCCACAAATGGGGCCGAACACATGTTATGCAAACCTTAAAGTTTTTTCAAAAACTAATAAAATATAATAAAATGGAAAAAAGTTGCATATAATTCATTAATCAAGAATTCAATTATATTAAGATTAAAATAGGCAATAAATCATGAAAATCTGTTTACAAATATTGATTTTGCATTGAATAGTGTTTTAAGTGCTTTCCTAAATCGGATAAGACATTCTCAGATAATGATGAAATAATTTTGCTTAGATTTCTATTAGACACGTTGTTAAACTCCACATATTCATCTCACATTGTTCTCTCCTGCAGACGAGTGTTCTTAAAGCATTTAATATTTTAGTCATGCGAACAACAAAAGCCTGCATATTCACTCAATTATTATGAATTTAATAGAAACATTTTATTGGTACAGGCAATTGGTTTGCTTTTGACAAATTAAGCCTGGAAGCGAAATCAAATTGAGTACATCAAAAGCAGCAATTGATTCGCAATTTCAAAAGCAATTTCTGGAAATATATGAACTAGATGTGCAGTGCTTGTATACGGACTTACCTTGCTGAAGCTGCCTTTGCCAATAGCACGCAGAATTTGAAAATGATCGAAGTTGACTGTAACGAAAATAAAAGGTTTCAATTTTAACTCTTTAACTTTTATTTTCGTGCTCATTCTTTTTTCCCAAAAGTTATTTATTAAAATTTCAAAGTAATCAATTGAGGGGTTTTAGCTAGTTCCTATGCGCATTTCACTGGGGCTAATGCAGATCATCAGGGAACCTTTACCCAACATTTCTTAGAATAACTAGAGATGTTTATTTTAAACTTCCACATTAATTAATGGGAAGTCTGAACAAACATAAAAGTCACAACAAGAACTCACTGATCACTTTGCCTTTTTAATTTTCTTACGTTTTTATTTCATTCTACAATTGGTTGGCTTTTTTCCGACTCTAATTGTAGTTGTAAGAGAAATAAAGAACAACAACAACTAATAATTGTTTTAATGTAAAAACAATTTATTTAGATAAATAACTTTTGGGAAAAAAGAATGAGCACGAAAATAAAAGTTAAAGAGTTAAAACGACAATTCCCAAAAATATGTAATGGTTTCAATTTTGCTTAATAGATTTAAATGGAGAACAAAACATTTATAAATCCAAAACAGTAATAAAAACAATTAGTTTAAAGTCATATTTATTGAAATGAAAGTGACAATATTGCAACTATCAAGGGACAACTTCCCTTAATTATATTGATATATAACACGTGGCACTATCGCCTCAGTGTTTATGAGAATATCTATCACTGGTTTTATCATAACCAAGTAACATCGTACTTTAAAGTTATTTCCATCGATATATTTATTTTGTGAAAAATTAAAAAAAAAATATATATTATTAAACTTGAATACCTCTCTTGAATATATTCAAAGAAATTTGTTGTGATAATTATGAAAGAAAATAAACGATTGATTATTGGCTCAATGAAGCTGTTAAAAAACGAATGCAATTGTTGTTGCTAAATTTAAATTTCTTGTCTATATTTTACTGCCAAGATAGAGTTTAGTTTCATCATGATTTTGTTTATGAGAGTCATAAAAGGTAAATATGATTTGCATGCTCTGCAATTTTCATGTGTCTATAAAAAATATCAAAATATTCCCATAAGCTTTTGTGTAAAATATGAAATTAAGTGCTCAAAAATATTTGAGTCAAGCGCTAAAAACTGGGCTGATTGTACTCTAAGGCAAAATAAAAATGCTTACAAGTGGTAAAAGCTTTTAAAAGAAGGTCGAGAAGATGTGAATGATGAGGCTCATCCTGCACCCTCCAGCACATCAATAGCCGATTAGAATGTTGAGAAAATGAAGGAGTTTTTTATTATGGTGATTCGTAGAATCAATATTAGAGAATTTGTTGAGGCAAATTCTGTGAAATTTTATTTAAAAAAAAACGAACGTCTTATGAGAAGCGCGCACGACTTCATTTGCTTAATAGAGTCATAAATGCCCCCGCACCATTTTTCCTATTCGCTGTGTGGAAGGCACACTTGAAACGGTGTGCTCAACCGCATACCACGCGACTTGAGCAGTTAAGACCGAATCACTGAGACAGCTCAAGGATACCACAACTATCTCGAGGTTGGGACAAAAGCTGACAACAGCATATTAAATCTGAAGACGAGCAAATAGCAACTGATAAGTAAATAAATAATGTTTTAGAAAAGTACACCTTGTCTTTTAAACAGATCTCGTATATATGTTGCAGGTGGAGCAATTAGTTTAATCATACAGTATCGTCTTGAAAGAGTAGTCAACTTGATGGCTGTAGGGCGTATACTTGATGCGAATTATCATGTCAAGCATAAGTCACATGGCACATTCTTGTTGATTATATGGAATACGTACAATGAACAGAGACTAAAGCTGGAAACACTACTAATGGCATTCTGTGCCATCGCAAGAAAACACAAATGTGTGTACTAGTGGCAACATTTGTCGTTTTCGTATATATCGCCAATCAAATTGTTACGTTCAAACTGAATATTTCTTTATGACAGCACAAATGTGATGGCACAAAATGCCCAAACGTTGAGAATTAAGCTTTTATTTTTTCAGCTTAAAATTATAATAATATTTTAGCTTAAAAACATGACTTTTCGTAACTATAACTGATGAAACGTTGTTGTATTTTGTTATAAGAATAATGTGATCATTTTAGGATTCCAGCTTGTGTTTATGGTCACATAAACATAAATACAATATTTTTATTATCTTTTTATTTTATTAATAAGTTCTCATATGAAATAATTGGCTATAACCCATTCATTGTAGCCAATATACGCTGATACTTAATAAATATAACAAAATAAATATGAAATCAGATTATAAATTCATAAATGAAAGGCCTTAAGCGAAAAAGTTTGACAAATTACAATTTGAAAGACTTTAATTACAAATTTATTGCAAATAATTTTGTTTAGTTCATACAATTTTCTTGTTACTACGATAATTGAAATTTGATATTTTCCATGAGTTTTAGAATTACAAACAAAACAATATGATGCTGTTTCATAAAGTCCCCCAACTCATTTTTCCAGCTGAAATGAAAAATAGCAATTTTATTAGCACATTTGTTTCGCTTTATTTCTCATGCGAAAATTATATAAAACGCAATTAACTATTTGCAGCACGTTTCCAACTATTTATTGTGTGCCACAGCACAGCATTCAACTGAAGCACAAACGTGCACAAGTCATAAAAGGACTCCATATACGATGTATACAAACATACAACTTGAGTAGAAAAAAAAACACGGGAAATTCGTTTTTTAATATTTGATATGTAATTACGTTAAGGCGAGTCTTTTCAATACAAGTGTAGAGAAGCATAACGAAATAAGATTAAGAAAATGTATAACCCCATGTCAGGAGAAATGCCCCGAATATTTCAAATTATTCGGAATTATTTGGGGAAAATTAAAGGAAAGAAAAATTTAAAAACGCAAACATTTTTAATCGAAAAGTATTAAAATTAAAACAGTTTAAACAAACACAGATTCAAAACTTTTTTATCTCATTTAAAAAGGAAATTTTTTTTAAGATCTGGGGCCAAGTTACCGCGTTAGATATCGAACGAAATTTCAATGCAATTTATATAGACTTACTGTAATTTGCCTCACGATAAAATCTACTATATAAATACAGAGAAAGTTTATTTCATTAATTGTATACGCAGCAGCATGAGAAAGTAATTAAAGTAGTACTTTTTCAACGTCTTAGAATATATTTTAGTTTTGAAATATAAATATTTTGAAGTTTGGCTACAATTTGCTTATGTTCTTTCCGACTGATTACATCTAAATCTTGTCAGCCAAATTGAGCCAGTAATTTTGAAATTATAGTAAAATTGGGAGAGCATCGTTTTCAAATATGAAATATTTTATAGTAAAACTATTCACTGAGTTTTTAGTTATATAAATATGAATTATGGGATCGACCAGTTGTTAAAGTTACTGTGATATCTACAGTTGCGAATCAGCCTTCAAGTTTTCTTCATATATTTTATATTCGTTTGAACAGAACAACAAAATGCAAATGACAAAATAACATTGCGAACGTTTATACAAGTATGTTTGCAATTATAAAAGAAATACGCTGTAATACTTTGTCTAAGAAAATTAAAAACACTCTCTAATGAAATAATAGTTATATTGCGTATATCTACATGAACATAGCTTTTCAAATATATACGATTCGTCAATATTTTTGGGCGATATCGTGTTTAAAACTGTACCACAAAAATATGCCGACATATATGAAATTAATTCATAAAAATTTAGATCAATCCGTATATTCCAAAGAATTTAAGCATCATGAATATGCTCGCATGTTTATCTTAACTGACAACAGATAAATGAATTTGAAATATTAAATAATAAAACTCAAACATCTCATATTCAGACAATATTAATCTCGTTGTTCTCGTACGATGAAAGAAAAAAAAATCATGCGCTTAAACAAACAATTGAAATGGCAACTGAAAACCATAAAACTTACCATCATCTTCGCTGCAAAGATTGTTATCTGATCTACTTGATGAATTTGCTGCCCCCATCGCTGCAAGTGACAGAATACAAAAGCAATTGATTGTATCAATTAACTTGTGCTTGTGCTCTTTCGTTTTGGGCTGCTTCTATTGTTTCATAGTTGATTAAATAATCGAGAAAGTGTTAACGTTTTGATTTTGGTATCAAGAAATACGTTAACACCATTGTTGCTGTTGTTCAGACTTCTAATTATTTCACAGTTTGTAGCTTTGTTGCATTCAACCAGCAAAATATTTAAGTTGGTGTGTGTGTGTGTGTGTAACTGTAATTAAAAATTACTATCTTGCAATTTTTTTGCTTGAGCCATTTTCTCTGTTTGCTATTCTCTTTATTTTCTCTTTTTATTCTGTTGAATGTTTGTTGCAGTTGTTGTGGCAACCACAAAGTTGGCTAATTTTTATTGTTATGCGTATTTCATGCTGTTTTTCTATATAAATTTTCACATTTTCATTTAATACGGCGGTTTACAATATTATTTATTGTTGGTGTGCTTGCTTTTGTTGTCCCTACCAACGCTGAAACATACGACGTTCAAAATGTGCACAAAACATCAACGTGATTCTGTTGAAAAAAAAAAAAAATAATAGTAATAACACACATAAATACAGATATTTACTTTAGATGCTTACAAATGTTAGAAACTAATGTTAATGGCATTTATCTGGTTCCATGTTAAATTATAAAATCAGTTATGCACACGACACTGCCGTCAGCCTGAATTTTGTTGATGTGACCAAAATAATTGATACGGGACTAGGGAACGTTTTCTTCATGTTGTGAATTCTATGAATTTTAAACAAACATAAAATGTTTTGATATCAACAAATAGCGAGAGAATGTTTGTACAGGATTACAAAAAGCTTATTAACTCGTTTTGCTTAACTAATTCCTGAAATGAAAATGAATGCATTGGGTCACGTCTGAGTACAACAACAAATATGATTTATTACAAGGATTACATACAATCCTTTGAATGTGGGCACAACAATTGTTATATTTTACTTGCTAACAGTTTTGAATACTTGCAAAGATCAGTCATCTACTTTTCCAGCTCGTCTTGGAGTCCTTTATATCTTTAGAATTCCCAGAAAAGTTTTTGATAACTTTTGTTATAATAACTTTTTCCTAATTTAAGTTATTTTATTAAGACAGACATACAGAAATAGTTGGATCATTGCAACTTCATGAAAGTACTCCTAAATTAATGCAAAATTGCCGGAATATTATACGAGTACTTCAATTAATGGGAAGATCGTTAGGCAGCCTTTAATCCACTTTTTAATCGGACTGTCAGCTTTAGTAATTATCGACTATTTAAAGGTCTATTATTACTCTATTACTTCTTCGTAGGAATTTTATTTTTATTAATTTACTAAAATCTATATACTTGCTAACACAACAATAGCGAAAATTTTTAAGATCATACTCCTAATTGATATTCCTGGCTTAAGATAATTACCTGGAAATCACGTTTTAATAATTCAAAAAAGCAACCTAATAAGTGTTCTTGATCTATTATTTATTTATTTTCTTTTCACTAATTTATTTCATTTAATATTATTTATATACAACTTTGGCACAATTTAATACACACAAGAATTTAATCCTCTTTGTCAAATGTAATAATTAACTCTTATGTTTTGTAAATACGAGTAGAATGTACTCTGTACATACTGTAGGTGTATGTGTACAGCCACATGCAGTTGTATTTGTGTTTTGCAAAATAATGCAAACTGATATGAATAAAGAATAATAAATACGAATATTTACAGTTGAATTTGTATCTTCCAAACGTTGTTCTGTTTCCCATATTGCTGTTGTTGTTGTTGTTGTAGTTATTTGCTTGGTTACAGAAGCTGTTGTTCTACTGGTGTTTAAGACTGTTGTAGTTGTTTTATCACTTGTTGTGTTCCATTGAAATATTGCTTTTCCACATTTTATTTCAATTTATTCGTAAACTGCCACAAAATATTTTTATTTCAATTACTCTGGATGGTTATCAATAATTTTTTGTTTATAACATATTTTATTTATATTTATTATGTGGTGCTCACAGTTTTATGGATTTCCTTATTAATCCGTCCACGGCAGATTATTATCCGAATAAACTGTGACTAATATATTCTTTGTTGGTACTAAAGCTAATATTTGTCGACGAAGTAAAACATAAAATCGGCTGCAACATATTTTCTGTGTTCTCATCTTTCCTCACATAAACTATATATATTAAATTAATCTATATATTAAATTGGTCTATATATTTTAAATTGGTTGCAGAAAGTTGGTGCACAAACTAATACGATTTGATTTTTTTTTTTTTTTTGGAATTAGTTTCAAGTCTACTGATGATTTGCCGCAAGAGCCGGCTTAACCCACAACAAACAAAGCATACGTTAAACAAATTATCGGCCAAAATATAAGCAAAGTAAAAATTTTCCACGTAGAAGAAAAGATGACGTTATTGTTTCAAAGCTAAATATTAATATTTTTCCTTTAATTTTACTTACAAATTCACAGTGCACGAAATTTTATATTTAAGCTCATTAAGCAGACTTATTTCTCGTTGCATTTCTGTCATTGACAAGACTTAAACTTCAACTTTAAAACAACAAAAGGATTAATCGATTTTATAAAATTTATATAATTTAGTCATAGTTAATTTCAATCCTAAATCTCGCTATTGTCATTCAGTTTTAATCGCAATCCCAACAACTAGATTTTGGGGCGGTAATAAAGGCTGTGTGCCAAATTTCCAAAGCTTTGGGCCAAAAATAAATATTGGTTCTATGGGCGGTGGGTAGCGGGCGTGGCAAAATTTTGATGAAACTTTTTTTTATTCTTAATTGAGGTAATAAAGGCTCTGTGCCAAATTTCCAAAACCTTGGGCCAAAAATAAATTTTAGTTTCTATGGGCGGTGGGTAGTGGGCGTGGCCAATTTTGATGAAACTTTGTTTTATTTTTAATTGAGGTAATAAAAGGCTCAAGGCGAGATTTCAACATTCTACGAGCACTCCTTATATATTCTGTCAAACATTGTATGAACAAATCCCACTGTGCGGAATGTTGGTGCTTAAACACCATTCGACTTAAACAGTCGAATAAGTTCAAAAATTCTTTAAAATTCTACTGCATTTATTTGCGCTTTTTTCGTTGTCGCAGATATTTACAAATAAAAAAGTTTATTTATAAATAAAACGAAAAACGGTGCGTTTGATTATGAGATTTAATTATTTATATTCTCTTCTTGTACTCTTCCTATTAGCCTCATTTGTATGTTTGTTTGTGTCTAATTGTCCTCTTATATTGTGCTTCCACGCGTATACGTAATATTATTATTCATAATGTCACTCATACATCACGTTGTACTCACACCAAATTGTTGGTGTTGTTCATGTTCTTATCTTCTCATAATAAGTAAAAAATATGTATTTTTTGTAAAGAGGTACCCCTTATGAAGTTTTAAATTTAAAATTTTTTTAATTAATTGAAAAATACGCTTCTCAACTTTTGAAAACGGCTTATCTTGTAAACCCCAGGCAGAACGTAGGGTGCTAACAAAAACTCAGTCGTTTCGAAGAAAATTGAAAAAAAATCTGTTGTTTTTGCACATTCTCTTGCGAGGCACATTAAAATAAAAAAAATAAAAATATGTAAAAAACACTTTTTTGAAGAAAATCGAAGTAAAAATTTAAAATAATTTTAAAACTATAATGAACCAGGCTTTGTAGCCTATTTCTTGTGCATAAAGCGCCCTATGCTTTGTTGCATAATAATACTTGTGTTTTAGTTCAATATTGTTTTCAGCATATTTTTAATTCCTTATTTCGACTTTCTTAAAATAGAGTTTTTAGTTATTTTTATATTTATTTAAGGACTTTTATCGGCTTCTTCTAAATATTTAAGTGGATTCAAATATATTCATGACAAAGATAAAGTCATGTGAACCATGAGTCACATGGTTTTGCATTTTATAAAACAAGTGTTAGTTTCCTGTCGTGTCCCATTCCAGTTTAGAAATAATTCGATTGATTTAATGAAAAATTTAATTACTTAATAACAAATTTATGTTACTTGAATGTATTAAAAAGTTTATGTTTGCAACTAAATTTATTAATTTAATTAAAAAGCTAATTTTAATGGCTTTTCAATATGCTTGTGTCAATAAAAAGTTTACAAAGTTTATCAAGCAACTCATTGTGTACAATATTGATGCCTGGAAGCGAAAGTCGCGTATTTGAATAAAATTTCTTAACAGAAGCGTTTTAGAAATTATAAAATACAAGTACAAGAAATGCTTAAATATATTTCCAGTCACGAAATTAGCTGCTAAATTATTTCTGTATTCAAATTTTTAGACTCCACATTTATGTTGCAATAAATCTTTAAAATTTAGACAAGATAAGAGCTAAAAATGAATGGAAAGTATCAAAAGTATTCGAGAGTGTGACTTATTTTTTTGTACAAGGTCAACCACATGCAGGCTTGAAGCACTACGTGTAATAATAACTTAAGTCGCTTGTGGATGTAAACTTTTCAACTATGTCACATCTACTCTTAAATAATTATGCCACGATTTCATATGAACAACATCTTTTAGATGCTGTGGGCTTTTAAAAGTATTAAAAAAAAAGTTTTTACATAAATAAATAAGTTTATAAGCGTATAAGATAAGAGTGTATGTGTATTTTGCATTAATTTTCTTGTGCAAGACCTTTTTATGTTAATAATTTAGAATAACAAACAGGCGTTCATTCCATTCAAATCCTTTCTGCAAAACAAAAACAAAACATCTGACGAAATGTTGTGTTGAACTTTCAATGTTCATAAAAGCGGAATACAAAAGTCGTCAAAATAAAAATGTAAAATACCCATCACAATTCTGCCATTAATCTCCTCGTAAGCATAAAGTCGATACGAAGGATAACGGCGCATTCAATTGACAAGAAAAAGTTGTTAATATCAGGCGAGAGATGGCAAATATATCGCAAGTCTCACATAATATCGTGTAGGTGTCGCGGGGTATAACGTTAAAGATTTATTTTCATCTCTATTACAACTTCTGATGTTATGAATGAATGAAGAATATAATTGAAATAAACTTCAGGCTTATCCTGCGTATGCTGCTATTCGCCTTGTATGGAAAAAAGCTACGCACAGTATGCTTCTTAGGCTCTAGTATCGCGCGTTCGCTGCGAAGGCATTTAAAGTTTGGTATGCGGCGAATAAGTGATGGACCGTGTATAAATTTAATTCATTTGTAGATGCAGAGATTCCCCGCAAATGTTTCACGGCCAGGGCCCAGTCTATCTTCAAGGACTCCTAAAAACATTGAACTGGTTGAAAGCACTTTACGCGACTTTCAATACGGAAAAGAGCAGCCTCAAATGACCTGAAGTTCCATCCTTTTAAAATTCAAATCATTCAAGAACTGAAAGAAAGTGGCGTTGATTTACGCGAAAAAATTCTTTGGGGCTTACTGGTCTCCAAGGACCCGCAGCCCTCTATTGACATATAAAAAACTATTACATTGCCCCAGGGTAACTGTTTGGTGTGCCTTATCCATGCATGAGATAAGTCGACTATTTTTTTTAATTCTCGTACTCTTCACATACGTAGTTTCAACAGGGTGCGGCATCCCATGACCACCGAGGTCGCCCCATATAACTCCCACGGACATTTTTTATCGGGCTACCTCAAAGAGAGGGTTTATAATGACAATCCCCAATCTCTTGTGGCTTTAAATGAAAATATTCGTCGAGAAATCAGCTCAATCGAAACAAGTTTACTGCAGCGTATGGCACAGAAAACAAGGATCCGTTTTGAACAGTATTTTCAACTCCACGCATTTTGATTCTATCGTTCAATGCTCTTAACAAAACTTCGTGTCAATTATTACGTTTGTTTTTTAAGTTGCAAATATAAATCTGCTAAGTGATATGAAAAACTCATCGTTAGAATCCATCCTTCTTAAACACTGAGAAGTTTATATAAACAAATGAAATCGTCTTGTGAAATATACCATTCACTCTGACACTAACTGTTATTGGTTCTATCTTCTGTTCGCTTCTAGCGGCCACTCTGTCATCAGCCTAAGAGTGTCTTAATGTCCACTAACAAACAAAATGTATATTTACTTCGACTGGTATTGCAGTGTAAATTTGTTCATAGCCATGGCACAAAAATAGTAAAGCAGCGGTTTAACTGTACTTGAAAAGCAACAAAAAAATATTTCTATTACGTTTTTGTTTTGTACTTACAAAAACACACACAGAAACACATGAGCATAACAGTAACTGGTTTCGTTGTTGTCCTTAAATTTCTAGTTTAAGGAAGAATGACTATTGATAGTCATTTTGGTTTTCTTTAATTCAATAGCACTACTTGTGTGGGATGTTTTTGATTTTGGCCTTAATTACCAAAAGAAAGAAAAACAACAACAACACAATGCACCTCCAATGAAAGAGTATTGTAAGACATGTTACATGTTAACAGAGAACTATTCAGTTGAACACATATAATTGGCGGTGGCAAAATTCGGTCTTGTAGGATACAACAATTTTCTATACTTGGGGTAAATCCATCTCGAATTAAATTTACATTAAAATTTTATATAAAACGCTGATGGTTACATAATTAATGTCTTGAGGTTTTCTTTAAGAACATGAAGCTTTTAATAGCACTCATTTGGTTGCTTAAATATCATATCATACCCAAAAAAATCCCTTTTGTTACCATTTATTTAATAAAAATCTCATTCCCAACAATCTACAGCTGAGCCAAAAATAAATGAGATTCACATTTTTTTTTCTTACTTGATATATCACTCACATCAAAATTTTGTTAAAGAAATGAATTTTAATACGTTTAGGCCATTCCTGATGCATACAACGAAATATGCTTTAGTTTCTTGTTTTCATTTTCACAAAACGTCTTCCAAACTCGTATAAAAATAAACAGCAGAACTAAATAAAGTTAAAAAAATAATAATAACTTCTGTAAAGATGTTGCAACTTTTTCAATGACTTCGTTTTTGCCACTTAAAACAGCTCAATGATGAAGATCTTATCAAAGTCTTCTGAACGTTATCAACAAGTTTCAAAATAGAAAAATGGACGACAAACGGATAGAAACTCAAAACAATAAATAAAATTAAAAAAGAAATAATAAAAACAAAGAGACAGCTTAAAGTGTACTTATCTTGGATTTATTTATAAACATGTATTTCGTCTATGAAGAACGGAAAGATACAAAAATAAGAAAAATAAATGCGAAAAATTAAATTTATTATGCAGGGAAAGCACACAAACGCACACAGTAAATAAATATCATTGAAATGGAGTAGAAAACGACAAATATATAAGACTGCTCGAGTTTTATCTGTATCGTAGAAACATACACACTTTAGCCCGCATTATAACAAGTAAATGTTTCCTGCGAAGAGGAAACAATATGCTAAACAAAAGGACATGCAGGAGTATTAACTTTCAATTGTATATTTTATACTACAACTGATTTATTGTTTGAGCTCTTATTTCGTTGGAGTCATTGAAGTATTTCTTAGTTAAAAATATACGAGCTCTAACTTAAGACAAAACTAAGAAAAATTTAGTTTTCTTAGTTTTCATAAACAAATTAACGAAATCAAAATTAAACAATTATAGCGCATAAGCACAGTCTTTCGGAAAATATACTTGTTTTATAAATTGCTCTGTTTAAAAAAACTAGCAATTTTGGAGAGTTTAAATCAGATCTCCATAAACGCTTCTCCCTACTTTTCCCTCTCCATAACTTATTTAATTAGTTTTAGTGTTTATTTCATTGACAATCATATAGCAGATTTAGATTTATTACTCCCCTTCCTTTTTCTTGTTATATTTAATCTCTGCAGTGACGTTTTTAGATGGCGTTATTCCTTTTCTTAGGGTTTCTATGATTCTCATATCCATATTATTTAAATCCGTATCTGGCCATGAATTAATACTGGATGTAACGTAAGCAACCGAATAGCGTAGGTGTTTGTTGCTTTCGTAACGTTTTATCCATTTAATTTACTTTTTGAACTCCTCAAAGACGTCTTGTTTTTGTTCTTTGTGGTCATTATTATTGCCTCATAATTACCAATTAAAAATAAATAAATAAAATTAAATGCATTCAACTAAAATCAAACTACATCCTTATAAATATGTGCAAAAAATTAACAGAAGAAGATACAAACAAACGTAAAATTATTCCATTTTAAAAGTCATTACAATTTCAAGTGTTATATGATTGCCATGAAAATAATTTACATCATCTCAATGGCTTTACATATTACAATTTTTGAAATGAAAAACTTTTTGTAGAGTTTAAGCTTTTCATACCTGCAAATGAGGCTTTCAGGTTTTGAAGTGGTTTTTACTTTCATTCTGCACTCGACAAACTATTTGCTTGTTTTCTTATGTTTTGTCTCAAAAATATATGAGAACTAGAGGACGCACAGTGGGAAGCAAACAATAAAAACTTAATAGATCCACAAATTTCAAACAATAAAAAATTTAAATCGAAACAAATAATTTACTTATGTTTTATTCCATAAAAAAAATACACGTGCATTCTGTTAGCTAAGAGTGTAAAACAGCCCTGGCTTTTTTTGCGAAAGGAAAATATTTTCTATAGTATAACGAACCAGAAAAATTTTCAAAGCCTCCTCCCAATCCCATTATATTTAATATGACCTTCAATTTAAAATTTCTCAAACACTTACACAAGTAGAAAATTTTATTTGAAATTTTATTGCGACTATTTGCTCAAAATTTCAAGAGCATAAATGACTCTGTTTTGGCAAAAATTATTTTTGCAATTTTCAGCTTTCAGAAAACTTATAATATTTGTAACAACTTACCCAATCGTTCATGTCCTCGATTAAGCAAGTAAAATTAATAGACTTGATGCCTTCCTGCAGACGTATAGTTACTTAATTTTGTCCCACCGTTTTGTGAAGAAATTAATTGCCTTCCATCTTGTTTCATTTAATTTCCACTGTACGATGGAAATCACGTCTAAAGTTTTAATGAAGAAAACTGTTAATTTCTGATTTCAACTGTATATTTGGCTGTTGATTTCACTTAAAACTTAACATAATTTTATTAAATAAACTTTTAATTAAGCGAAAAATGCAAGAGTCTTGTACACATATTTTGTACACTCAAAGAAAATATATAATATGTATAAAACTATTTTTTAAATAAAAATAAACACTGCGAAAAAGATTAACATGAGATGCAAATATTTCTAGTAGAACGAGCAAGAAGATTTAGTTAAGTAAATCGGCATTTTGAAATTTTACATTTAAATTTTATTCTGAACGTAGCTAAAGTATCCGTCATTTGGATATTGTTGTGGAGAAACGGCATAAGAAATCCTGTAATTCTCAATTTTTTATTAGTACTTTTTTTTAGTACTTTAATTTCTTTAACTTTTTGTATCATAGAGCTTTTTGTCTTTTTGCCATATTCCATTATATATTTCTTCCCATCAGGCGTTTTTCATACTGTTTCCGTATGCGTATACCATTCCTTATAACACCAGCAACACCAGCAACTCCAAAACTTATATTCTAAGACCATGAAATTTTGAAGTGTAACAGCACTTCTTTCTCACTGTGCATTATCTGCTTGTCATGTTTATTAAAACCCAGAAAAAAAAATACCAGCAATTAAGTTGTCAAATGCAGAATACAACTGAAAAACCACTTTAAGCCACTAAATCCCCATTTACATGTATAAACAATTTACGTTTTGAAAATTAGCATGATGTAAAACCAGAAGGATGAGGTAAATTGCTTCTACGGAAATCCTACAAGATTCCACGGTTTAAGTGTTTTTGAAGGGAAACAGTTTACACATAAAAATACTTCCTTGTGTTAAATTTTGTATATGAATTAATATAATTTTGGGAACACACGTATTTTGATTTTATTTTTTTTAATTGCAAACTTAAAAGTTTTTCCTCCTTAACTCTTTTTACCCAAAATGTTACTAAGAAATTCAAAGTGCTCAATTGAGGGATCTTAGCTAGTTCCTATGCGCATTTCACTAGGGCTAATGCAGATCATGAGAGAACCTTTACCCAACATTTCTTAGAATAACTAAAGATATCATTTTAAACTTCCACTTTAATAAATGAAAAGTTTAAAACAAATATCAAAGTTATAACAAGAACTCACTGATCACTTTCCTTTTTTATTTTCTTACGTTCTTATTTTGCAATTGGTTGGCTTTTTCCGACTCTAATTGTAGTTGTAAGACAAAAAAATTAAAACTTTTTAATATTTGAGAAGTGCTACTCAGATATTTGGGAATAGTTTTACTAGTGTAAAAGTACTTTTTTGGTACATTCTCAGACTGAAATTGCCATGGTCTTATTTAGTACAATTTACCAACTTTCTGAGCTGGCGTTTTTAAGCAATTCGTCTAGCCTATCGTTCCAATGTTTTTACGGTATCAATTCAGCACCCCTATAATATATTTGTGATATAGTTTTTTTTTTTTTTTTGATTCACTTGTCTACTTTGAAACAACTTCACTTTGTTTTTTGTACTCTTCTTTTATTACAACAATTCCAAAAAAAAAAAGAAAATATGGTAAAAAATCTAAAAAAATTATTGCACAATAAATAAAAAAGTCGGTATATAAATATTTCGACTTACGTTTTAAAATATTTAATTTATAGTCCCATAAAATAAAAGTTTGTATCAAATTTTTATAAAACAGAGAAAAATGAATACAGCAGACCTCTTTAATTTGAAATATGCAATCTGACAACTTAACGAAGTTATTGCTGCTCAAGTGAGCAGAGAAAGCTAAAAATTGTACTAAATAATTTTTTTCTATTTTGCTCGAACTTTTTAACTCTCACAGTTGGTAGCTAGTTGTATGTTTACAGATAAATTTGATAACATATCTTACTACTTCCAGTTGCAAGAACTTCTTCATTTACTTTATACAAATGCCCACTCGTAAGTAACAAAAATATATTTTTAATTAAAAATGCATTCAGGCTATGAAAACAAAAAAAAACAATTCATGAAATAAAATATGATGATCTTGTAAATAAACTAAATATTGCAAAATTTTCCACGTGCTGTCTATAGGAAAGCAACCCAAACCACTGGTTTTTTGAAATAAAAAAATAATTAAAAAAAACTATAAAAAATAGTGAAAAAGAAACCAAACTTGAAACTTTGTACTCATGTTGTGAAACTTTTGTTGAAACGTTTCGCTTTGCATTTTGTCATTGAAAGTGGAAAGAAGGTTGGTTGGTTGGTGGTTTTCGAGGTCTTGAGTGCTTTTATAGTGAATATTTAGAGTGGCTCTTTGGTTAAGAGTGTTTTAAGAAATAAAAGTATGGGTTGATAAATATTGTGCTAATGATTTCTATACACTCATACTTTTAGAAAGATTTTTACCACATAAAGTTCTCTATAAAGCTAAATATATGAATTTGTCTTCTTTAATATTAATTTTACTAAATCATAGTTTTAGCCAAAAAATAATTTACTTCGAAACATACTCGTATAACAGTTGCTAATAGTTAAATATTTTAACATGGCGAAGACCACCCATCGTCAACTCCTGTATTAATTAAAATTAAATTAAGTATTTAACATTCGAATAAAGATAATTTGACAATGGAATTTTTTATCTGTTTTTGTTTTTGGGACGAACAAAACTTTTCAATTGTGAATAAAATATTAGTAAAGAAAAAGTTTGTCATGTTTAAATGATTTCGCAAGCAACTTGTAGTTGTATTTTATAGAGAAAAAATAAATTTCATGCAAGTTTTTACTTCATTACAACAGTTAATGTCATTGATTGATCTTATATATATATATATATATATATATATATATATATAATATATTTAACCCTGGATGGTTACTGTTTGCCAAATCGTCGAAGCTCGTTTACTCTTTATCATATAACTGTTTTATGTTTGCTCAAATTCGTATCGAATTTTAAGAGAGAAAAAAGGTTTTTATGCTATTTTTTTCTTAATATTTTATAATAAAATACTTAACTAAAAGTTTATTATAACTTCAAAAATTCTTCTGCTAGAATTATTCTTCAACCAAGAGTAAAGTTAATGTATAGTCGTAACCATCCAGGGTTAAGCACACAAGAAATTTCTCAATTGCTACTTAAAAGTTACTAACTTCCAAAATACTTTCAAAATCAAAAACAGTGTAATAAAGAATTAAACTTTAAGGCCGTGCTTTTAGAAATTAACTAGAATAATTTTAAATTTAATTTAGTGTAGACCTCCGGTTTTTCCGGCGAAATGTAATATTTTTATTATAGCATTAAAGACCAAAATTCTAAACAAAACTAAACCCTCCCATCAAAATATTCTGTATAAACTCGGTAATGACGGCAGAGTTACAGAATTCTCAAAATATGCAGACAAATAAAAATATAATTTCAATATCTTTTACTGTTGTACTCATATTCGTGTTTCTACTTTTTTTAAATGGGGAAAATTCTAGAGTATTCTTGCAACTTCTTTTCTTTGTGTGTCATTGATATCAGTTTTTTTTTTCTTTTTATTATTTTGGATGAATTGCACTATCCATAAATTGTATATCAATGTTTTCCCAGTCATTTATCTTTCAAAAGGGAACATGATTATGATGGTGATGATGATGTTACAAGAATGCTCTTGTAAAATCAGCCAAGCAAAACTGTTTACAAATCCACAAATTTTCTGTTCAATCAATTCAATAGCTATGAAAGTATTGAGCGTTAGATTTAACCCATTTGCTGCCAAGGACGAGTATACTCGTCTTTGTAACAAAGTCCAATACATAATGGAGATTTATCAGGACAGCGCAGACATTCCATTTTCTTTATTTCATCCATCTGCATGATTTATTATTTGTTTTTCTACTAAAACGTACGCAAATACGAAAAAGGATATCGAGTCCTTCTGCCTTTCTATTTCCAACGACGAGTATACTCGTCTTTTGTTTTCTGCTTGTAAATGATGATGTATAATAATATATGTGCACTTACCAAGAAATAGCAGGATTTTTGATAAACAATAACACTCAAAATATAAATGGCAATGGGAATGACTTCATATAATTTAGGCTTGGCAGTGAATGATTTAATATTGAACACAATATGTACATAAATTTATTTTGGAAATAGAAGATAAGCAGTTAAGATAAACGTAATAAAGAAATAGAATCTGTATAATAAAAACAAAAGAAGAGGCCACTTGACAAAATCGATTTGAATTGAGAACTCAATATGAGATGGTGGGGGGAAGAATATTTGACACTGCGACTCGAAGGACCAAAAGTATTTTCGTAAAATAATTGTTGAGAAGAAGGTTTTTGATTTATTATATATACAAGAGTATGATATATATGGGCGAAAAAATTAACTCACAAAAAACGATCACATTAACCCAAAAAAGTTGTTTGGCTTCGAGCGATGTCGAATACCATAATTGGACTTCTGTGTTAGCTCGTGAAGATAAAACTACATGCCAATTTGTACGTGCAAAAAGCGTAAGAAATTAATAAAGTTTGAATTTAAGCCACTATATATAAAAAAAATTAAATTCATATAAAATAGGTGTAGTTTAGGAAAAATTTTTTAACAATTTTCAAAAAAATATATATTTTCCAATCATTTTCTAAATATGCCGAAAAGTCATACGGCTTTTGCCGCTACCAAAAGAATAAAATTTTGGCCCTATTCTCACAAAATGAGCCTCGTTGGTTTTGCGTATAGCAAATAACTCCTCGCTCCTAACGTAATTGTATGCCCATATTATTTCCCCTCAAAACATTAAAGCAATTTTGTATACTTTCTACTTTAAGCAGAAAGTAACTTTTAATTATTTTTATTGAAATAAAGCAGCAAAAGTTCGTAATTAAGCTACAAACATTTTAAGCAAACATATTTTGAAGGGCATGAAAAGAGGATGTAATTAACACCCTAAAGAATATTTAATTCACTTTTACAATTTATTTTTGAATTATACGGACTATGTCCGTATAATAACTGCGTTTGTCTTAGGAAAGAAACATTTAATGACTTTTATTTTCTAATTGCTAATTTTGTTTGTCCACATAATGAGTATCGGAGGTTAATCAAAAGTTTAATTTCATGGCTGATGGACCGTTCATCCTTTAAATTTACGAATATACACAAAATATAAACAAAAAAGTTGTGTCTGTAAACATGCTGGTAAATAATAATAATTGAGGCTAAAACAGTTTAATTTTCTGTTCAAAATTCTATGAATTGCTAAACAATTTGGTCTACCAAGGATACGACAATGATGTTTTGCAAACTCAAACAAACGTGTCCCAGCAAGTCAATGGAAAAGAATATATTCATTCATAGTAGCAGATTTGCAGCTTTAGTATAGAAATTAAAATTGTCTGTTTTAATGTCAGATTAAATTTTCTGCATCACACTTTGAGACGAATATGCTGTACTCGTGAGCATGTTGCACATATTAATGCAAATATATTTGGATAGTAGAATATGTAAGTCCAACGCTAAATCTTAATTTTATTATGTACTTTTTCCCAAGTAAATAATTTAAAAAAGTGATCATTTTAAAGGTTTTTGCTTAGACTAAATGTAGCATTTCAGTTCACATTTTTCCCAAATTCTCTTTGAAAAACTAGAAATATTATTATGAAATTCTAAAGAAGTGATTAAAAAGTTCAAAATAAATCAAAGTTAAAACAAGAAGTTATTTCAATTTTTTAATATACATATATATTTTTTTTTTAGCAAATGATCCACTTTATTTTTTTATAAAAAAAAATATTTCTTGTCTTTACTTTAAATAATAAAATAACATAGTAAGAAGCCACATATTGTTGGTAGCGAAATATTGGATGCAAATAATAAAACTTATAATAATGCTAAATATTTTGTTGCTATAAAATAAGACAAACTGCTATAGCAACTTTTAAAATTTGATCGTGCTTAAAATAAAACTGTGATTTTAATTTAATATTTAGTAAATTGTACTAGCATTATCAATATGTATCTAATCTACTAATAACTATAACATTACAAAAGAACCCCTGAACAAGTCGACAAACGATTGACGAAACGTTGGGTAAAAAATGTAATAAATTGTTTTATTAACACTGATATCGTTAGGCCGGATTAGCTTTAAAAAATAAAACAAGAAAAAATTCTTCATATATTGGAACTTATAATAAGTTTTAAAGGATTTCTAATTGTATAAAGGTGTAGAAAAATAAAATAGAGTCATATCGAATAAAAGTTGTTTGTTGGGTTTGGTTTGTATAAGTTTCGTAGCCTACTACACTTATTATAATGTGATTTTTTCAAATCATTTGTGAATGTTTATAGTTAGTTTATTAACATAATTCTCAGATGGTTTATAAAAGTCTTTTAATAACTTGAGAAGTTTGAAACTTTTCAAAACTGTGGTTGAAGTCTACTGACGATTTGGTAAAAAGCGCCAATGAAATGCATATAGACATTGCTTAACCACCCAACAAATAAGCTTCATATTATAATAGTACAATGGCAGTATGTCAAATAGTTAATTTATCAATAAGTTTTTTTTATATAAAATCATAAAGTGGATCTTTTGCCTAAAAAAATATTGAAAAATACAGATACAATAAGAAGATCGCAGAAATTAGAAGAAAGTCAACAATAACAAATTTTTTTTATTACTAAAAAAGTTATTTACTTGTTGCTCCGTTCCGGCACCTTTTTGTATACAGTAGCTTTTAGCTTTTCAAGTATTAACATATTAAATAATTTTAAGGTTTTTCGTATAAATCTTTAATCTTCATCTCAGTTTATTGGCAACATTTTTTAACTTTTGGAAAAAGCAATCCATTTCATAAACACACGTTTCTATATAAAACCTCCCACAAATCTAGTTACTAATTTTATCTATTATCTTATATTTCATACATTTTGTATACATTTTCCCAATCTAATTTGCTCAGAATAAAATATTCATGAAGTTTTTTCATCCATCAAACAGAAATGAGTTTTACAATGATGGGCTGTTAGATGTTTGTGGAAAGTTTTGCACCTAAAAAATGCTGCACTATAAATAACAGCAAATATTTTTCTATTTTATGTGTATTCACAACGATGAACAACATCGTCCGTCATTCATATTGTTTATTTTTATAAATATTTGGCATTTTGGAATTTTTAATATCACTTTGATTTGTTCAAAGATATGGTATGTTGTGGTTATTTTGGCTTAAAATTAAAAAGTTTGTATATACATACATTTATTTAACAGATAAACAATATGAGGGTCATTCACAAAAAAATAGTTTTATGCTTATAAGACAAATTTTCCATACGAAAAAGTTTTTGAATGTATAATAATTATTTCACTTTTAAATGTGAAATTTAACGAAGGCAAAAGAGGATCTTAAATTCACTTTATAGTGCATCAGGTTGTTAGTGGTGACGAGGTAATAACTGTTTAGTGATATAAATCACTTATTTGTGGCCTTATTCACAACAAAAAAATTAATACTTATAAGCTGTTTATAAGACAAATTTTCTATACAAAGTTTGAGCAAACGATTGTTTGTATTTAGCTTATGTTCCCAATTAATAAGCTCATCATAAAATTAACTTTTTATATATTCTTTATTATTATTTAATTCGAATATTTTATTAAGATATTAAAATATATGTTATAATCGTTAATAAATGAACTATTTGACATACTAATAGTATAAAGGTATAGAAAAATAAAATAGAGTCATATCGAATAAAAGTTGTTTGTTGGGTTTGTACTACACTTATTATGATGTGATTTTTTGAAATCATTTGTGAATTTTTATGGTTAATTTATTAACATAATTCTCAGATGGTTTATAAAAGTCTTTTAACAAGTTGAGAAGTTTGAAACTTTTCAAAACTGTGGTTGAAGTCTATTGACGATTTGGTAAAAAGCGCCAATGAAATGCATATAGACATTGCTTAACCACCCAACAAATAAATTTCATATTATTTTATGTTATAATCATTACTCTAGTCATTTCATCCGCATTCTTATTTTCACTTTGCAAGGTAGCACAAGTCAATACGAATATCAACTATTTAACCAATAAATTTAACCAAACAGAATACGAGAATCAATATTCTTAAATTAATTTTCAAGTCATCGCACTGTTGGTAAGCACTAATAGGGCCAACCCTAATAACTATTGTTCCGAATTTTCCATTTGCTCTTTGCTTTTTCCAGAGCTATCGGCTGCTGAGATCAAAAGTTGTTTCTTCATGCTGTTCGTAAAAGTCATACATAAAAATTTAAATCTAAATAACACTTTCCAAAATAAATGGAGAGTTAAAAACGATGGTTCGTAAAATATATAAATTTAAACAAAAATTATTAGTGCCTGTGCAACAAACATTCAAAATTGCTAACATTCCAAATTATTGTTTTTACATTAAAACTATTTTTATTTTACTTATCTCTTGCAAACAACTACAATTCGAACAATAAATTAAGAAATCAAAAAAAAGAAGTTGTTGTTATGACTTTGATAATTAGTTTATACTTCTCATTCACATATAAGGGGAAGTTTGAAATAGCTCCATGATCATTTAGAATTTCTTATTAAATTTAGGAAAAACATGTATATTCCAGAATTAAAAAGAAATGATATATATATTCTTAGTCAATCCCTAAATTATTAATATCAGCACGAAACTCTTGTTTCCACCCAACACTACTGGAGGAACTCAAAAATATTTTTTCAATGTGCTGTCGATTTTATATTTCAACAGGGATGACGTGGTAAAGGCGTTGTCGTATAAACATGCGATGAGAAGCCTTGAACAGAAAAACAAACAAAACTATTGTATTTACGAGTATTTTTCAATATTTCGCTACTCTTTTGTGCAGCACCTTCAGGAATAATCAATTATTAATTTATATTAATAAAATAGTTTGCCCCAACAAGTTTCTTTTTTCGTAACATTCAACAAACTGAAATTATTATGGAATTGAATAAATGCAACACAAACATATAAT
This sequence comes from Linnaemya vulpina, assembly GCA_963675445.1. Lineage (NCBI taxonomy): Eukaryota > Metazoa > Arthropoda > Insecta > Diptera > Tachinidae > Linnaemya > Linnaemya vulpina. Next base: position 26,684,832 of record OY776277.1, read on the forward strand.
AGAACAATAATTAGAAGATTGTGGTGAACCAAATTGTATGTATTAACTTGGCAAACAAAACAAAATTACATGCCAATAATTCTGAACTACAATTTCTATTTTTGCCTCAAAATTAATTCTATAAAGTAACTGCCCGTAAAATTTGTAATAAATCTATTGTTTATATTAACCGCCTGTTTTTTGGAAATAAAATAAATATTTTCGTCTGGGATTTTATATTGAAGCAACAATAAAAAAAACTCAAATTTGCTTTTGTTTTTAATATTAAGCCCCAAGTGAAAATTTTTATTTGATACAAAAAAACCGACAGTAAATATAAATATTTTATTTGATATCGAACATTGAATCAATTTCAAAGGCACACAGGAGATGACCCCTACCCATGCAACGCATTGTGCGGGAAATATGGAAACGAGGAATACTTGTGAGAGGCATAATAAGAGAGAAAATTTGTATCAGCCATTTAATATTAATTATTTAATAGAATAGCAATTTATTAAACATTATATTAATTAGCCAATTGTGCTATCAAGTAAATAAATTGGTACAACATAGAATCTAGTCAACTTAAATAGTTAAGTTGTCTTTTGTTCTATTTGTTTTCCTTAATTGGCATTTCTAACAATTTAAAATTTACTTTATGATTGCGTTACTTTGAGCAGGAAAGCTTTCGAAATGTATAAATTTTAAACTATCATAATTGAATCAAAATCCATCGACTGGCTCGAAAAATATCGGTATAAAAAAATTAAAAAATTTGTTTTTTGATCTCGAAATATAAAGAAATAATTAATAAAGTTTCTAAGATTTGCTTGGAGTTGAACTTAGCGGAAAGTTGCACGGATATCCTGCGACGTGTTTGCTGTGTTCCACAATTTTATTATATATTTTATTTTCGTACTTTTCATTTCTTGATTCGTTTTGATAAGACTTTGAGCCTCAATGCTAAAAATCTATTTAGAGTATGATAATAGGCTTTTAGGTTGTGATAATAGTTAAACTATTTTTGCAAACAGATCTTTCGTAGCAAAATTTAGTGAGATTTCAGATGCCACAAAATATCTATTTTGTTGCCCAGTGTTATATATGTAACTTATTGTTTGTGTTGAATAGTCAGCAAAATCCACGAACGCATTAATACGGGATATTAAATTTGCTCAGCACCTTGAGTAAGTTAATGGTTTCATTTACGCATAATAATCATAAAAATATATATCCAACTGTTGTTAAAAACAACAAATATTTAATTAAATCTTATATGTATGTGTGTATGTGTTTATGTATAAAATTATTTGTATATATTTTTTTATTACATCAATGGAAAGAAACTTTGCCGAAAGAAATAAAACATTCCTCAATGCTTAAGTTTGTGTAAATATTCTGTCATTTCATATTTTCTGGTTTAACGCTTAAGAGTTTTGAGGACTCAAGGACGCCAGTATTAGTGATGCTAACTTGGTGCTTTTCGAATTTAGCTTTGATGCAATTCTCTGCTACAAATTTATCATAAGATAAATATAAATAAGATATGCTATCCCATTCAATGGGCCCAACTAACAAGTGGTGGAAAAGGAAGTGGTAAAAATTAGGATACACATGGACACACACGATGGGAGTGTAGTAGCGTCTGTTTGTGCCGGGAAGGAAGTATTATTCTTTATTTAACCCCACTATAAAATTAGTTTCAATACAAAAACGTAAATAAGTATATTTCAAAATCATTCTCCAGATGTTTTTTTTTTTTTTTGTCTTGAATCAGGACTCAGGGGATAACCCCTACACATGCAGTGTATTGTGCCAAGGCTAGAAAGTAGGGGACAGTATTTAGAGGACAGATGAAGGTAGATTAAAAGGTAGACAATTTTTAACTTTTTATTTTTTACCTCTTCGGTGAATTCGTTGCTGTAGGTACCGACGAAGATGGGCACTCTTTTCTGTTCTTTAATACATGAGGGTGTTAATTACTGTCGATACTGTTCAGCCTTCATCAATGAGACAGACCGACAATAACCATTCACTATTGCCGATCAGAAAAACTCGACACCATATTCATGACTCGAGATCTAAGGCACCGTAGTCTAGTGTTCACTAATTCAGCCAACATATTTATGATGAAATTATTTTTATATATTGTATGTTATTATTTGAGTCCCGCTATAATTATATAAAAACATATTCGTAAAGAATAATATAGAATTGACGAGTAATTTTAAATAAAATGTTTATGTTTAAATTTCGTTATCCTTTTTACTAAAAAAAAACAAGTTGAGATTGCCGGACTACATATAATATTTTAGTTTTATTTCTTGTAGACGAAAGTAAATAATTAAATACAATAATAAGGGAAATGGAGGAGGGGTAAATGAGCCATAACTTTTGTAACTTTTCTTATGTTTCATCATCATGCTTCTATTTACATACTAACACGTACATACGCTGAACTTTTTAATATGAATTTAGTAATAATTTCTTTTTTTATACACGCAAAGGAAAAATAGCAGAGTTCCAAGTAATTTAAGAAGAGTATATTGCATTGTGTGGTTGTAGTCAAATCAAAATAAAGCTGTTCTAAATACCTGCGGCCTAAATTATAAAATTTTATGTAGACTTGAAGTTTGCTTTGACACATAATTTTCATACAACAGTTATTTCGAATTACTCTTAAAGTCTTGCAAGTGCAGATAAATAAAATATTAATTTCTAATGTATAAGATTTTTTTCTGACCTACTGGATGTTTTTTATAGAGTGATACAAGTTTAAATCATAATAAAACATAGTCATATATTTTTGATATCAATTTATTGGATAGAAAATTTTATGACATTAATGTTTAAATATGATTTCGGTTATGTGGCCGCCATGGCTGGCGCGAACAAGGCGCAATCTGGAACGCCAATTTTCACAAACAGTAACATTCTGACCATCATCGTTTTTGAAGACATATGGGCCAATGACTCCGCCAACCCATAAAGCGCACCAAACAGTAATTTTCTGTGGATGTAACGGTGTTTCGACAAAAGCTTGTGGATTCTCCTCACCCCAAATGGGACAATCGGAATATAAAATTTTTAATGGACGAAGTGCACGATAAATTTGACGAGCAGAACCATTATTTTGATTAAAAATTTCCACAATTTGCACGCGTTGCTCTGGTGTAAGTCGATCCATATTAAAATGTCAAGGCAAACTAAACAAAAAGCAACTATTAGCTGATAAATGGGTGATCAAATAAAGCAGTGATGACAACTCAAAGCTGTATCACTCTATAAAAAACACCCTTTAGAATTTTCTTTATGCCCCAATTCATTCCGCTCCTTTGCAGACTTACGACCATTTCTTCTATGACTTTAAGAAAATATATGAAGTATTTACATATTCAATAAACTTTAATATATGATTTGCAATATTTAAAACGGGTTTTCACACACTTGCATATACATATATATATATATATATATATATATATATATATATATATATATATATATATACGGATTTAGTACGTTTTACACAACCTTTTTTGCCGTTATTTCAATTCAAAATTCACTGCATGGATTAATTATTCCATCAAATTAAAAAATCCAAGAAGAAAACCCAGATTTTTCAGGATTTTTCTAATATTCTCCCATCTGAAAAAACGCTCGATGTGTATGGATCAATTGGTGGCAAATATAATTCGCTTTATTTAGGAAACATTCAGTCTTTCTTTCTGCGTACAATTAAATAGCAGTTTTAATGTGTTGTTTCTTTTTTTGCCTCATACGAAGAATTTTTTATTTTATATATCCGGCATACCGACACAAATAAAATTTTCAAGAAGGTAATAAATATTTCGTTACAAATTTATTGCTACCAAACTGTGCAGCGTTATTGCATAGTGGGAGAAATTTAAAAAAAAATACTTCGAACAATATATCAGAGACGCCTGAATAGCGTCACCTCAAAGACGCGAAAAATTCTTTCTTAATTATTTCGTACAACTTTTTCTCAGATTATTACCGAAAAACATTTGTTTCAAATATTTCTTTGTTGAAGGAATCAGAGGGGCCAAGTGAGCGATCGGTATTTCCATACAATTTATATAAAAAATTTCGATTGATATCAAGTGCTACAACCTGCCTCATACCTATTTCGAAACACACCTATTTTTACTGCAAATATACTTTTTCAAAACGCAAGACTGTAATCACAACAATTTTCAAAGCACCTTAACGCCTATTATGATGATAACTACTATATATTTAGAATAAATATATAATACAGCAGAAATACTGAAAACTTAGGAATTTCGATAAATGCTGCTCTGAAATAAATTATTTTTGTTGCCTTTCGTTCATATCAACTGCATAACATTGCACGGAATTGAATAACGAAATTTTTTTTAAACTTTTTTAAACTATAGCGTATGATAATTTATTACAGAATAGTTTTCATTTATTTCTCAAACTCCCCACTGGGCACTGCTAAAATATATCACTTGTAGTAGCATTACTCGTACACACCACTAAATTATTTACTCCAAGAATTATGATATAACTTTCCTTTTTTATTTAATACGTTTGACAATCAAGTGTATTGATGTATTATTCATTCGCCACCAGCTGCTACAATACGAGTATCTCATGAAATGCAAGAAATCATGAACTACATTTTCTACAAATATTTACGTATGAGTAATATTTCCGTATTACAAATACAAAATTATTCACACATGGTTCCACAGTGAAGGAGTTATGGAAACATTATTTTTGTTTACTTATTTCATTTGTTTCAGTCTACGGCCAAAGAAATACTTGCAGACTTAGAAAAAAGAACTGAACACTGCTTGAGCATAATTATAATTCAATCGCAATAAAAACATAATATAAGAATAAATAGGTAAGGAAAACTGTTCGCAGAGTTTTGATTATATTAACAGTTATTTTATTGTACTAAAACAGCAAATTTTTTCCGATTTTCTATTGCTATTTTGTTGCTTAATTTTATTGAACAAGAAATTCTAATCACGTGTACAGAAAAAGTGTTACTCAACCAATTAATTTAATAGTGATTAATTGCTATAAAGTTTTAAAGCAGAGCAGTACAAGGACCATCAGTTCATATCATGGAAAATAATTTTTAAATGGAGAATTTAAATGGAAATGTTTGTTATAAGTGATTCACATTTTTAGCAAGTCAAACAATTTACTTTGTTTATATATTCTCCGCTTACATAAATCATTAAATCTTTAAAATTCCACTCGCCTACAATTGGCCAAGAGAAGCATTTTTATTAATTAATATTATTAAAACCAAAAAAATTCCATAAACAAAAACTTAATTTTTAGACAATTCAAAAAGAATTTATTTATCAATAAGTTTGTCATGTGGTTAGCCGAAGCAATGATATATTAATTAGAATCAATCGATCAAATGCTTAGTATATTTGAATTATATTCAGTTTGATTATTCAATAAAGTGTATAAAATATTTACTCAATTTAGTTTAAAAAAAAGGACTATAATAAATGGTACCAGAGTCGCTAGCAAAAAATGATAAAGAATTTTTAATAAATTGAATTCTTATTGATCTAAAAATGTCCTTCTCTTGCAAATTTAAATGAAAAATAATATAGAGAAGTAAATATTTATTTCACTTCCACAGAACTGCTCAAAGCAGTTCAGAATTTTATGGGAAATTCCATATAATTTTGTGATGTACTTGCAATCATATTCAATTGCATATTTCTAGATATTTCAGAAAACTATTTTTAATTAAATTTTTTTACATGGAAGCTAGTTTTGCTATTAAGAAAACTTTAACGAGATTCCTTAATTTGCTCAAATCGAACTAACAAGTTGTTTTTCTCGTTTGATTACCACCATTTTAGTAATGAATTTGTGTTTAATTTAATTTCTGAAAAACTCTATATAAGCTTGTGGAAAGAAATCTACTTTGTATAATTAAAAAAACTAAACAATTTTTTCGTATAACATTGAGTTTTTCCATGCCAACGGTATTTGAAAATTGCACAAAAACAAACAAATAAACACATACACACAACAACCGCCAGTTTATTTCCACTTATTTGCGACGATAATAACATGCTGCTCAGCACAATTGCTGAATATACAGCATTTCATGGCAATTGATGCTGTTACAAAAGACCATTTCGTTATGTGTATTTTTTTTTTCTTCATTAGAGACTTAACTTTGTAATTATAGATGTGGGAGTTGCGTCTCTCAAGCACAATGGAAACGCAACACTTTTTTATATTTTACTTAATTTTTTAATTATTTTTCATGGTGGCTTCATCTCTACTATCATTTTAGCTTGCGTAAATATATAAAAACACAAAATAAAACACACTGCGGTGGCACACAGTGGCACACAGTGGGATATTTTACAATAAGGTCACTTGCAAATTTTTATAGAATCCTTTTTTATGGACAATATAATTTTTAATATAAAACATGTAAGAACACAGGGCGTTAGAAAAATTTTAATTGTTTAAAATTAATTTATTAAAAAAGTTTGACTTAATGTATAATGGAACAAAAAATTCAGAAAAATGGGACATGAAGAAAATAATCAAACGGTAACACGGGTATTAAAACAAAAACGTGTTAACATCAGGTTGATACAGTTCTCGGATTCTTTTTCACAATAAAATTTGTGCAAATACGAACTGTTATCACATTCAACTAAGCCACCTAAACAGTGGTGATAAACACAATATACACATGAGCACTGAAGATGAAAGTGTTGCGAGTTTCGAAAACAGCTGTTCTGCTCTGCTGTGTAAGTTGAATAAAACTGATGTTGATGTTGTCAATGTGTGCCTAGGAATATTTATCATCATGTCTTTCTCAGATTTTAACTAATTAGAACAATTAGCCTATAAAAATATTAATATAGCAAAAATAAAATGTTCATAAAATAAACAAATCACATTAATTTATTGAGTTGAAAATTATTAATCTGGCTTAAGTTTAAGTCAGATGGTTTTAGCTTTTCTGCTAGTTTGATAATGATTCTTCTTTGAGGTTCGACTCTTACAATACACCTAAATTTAAGGCAAGTTTTCAAAATAAAAGCAATTAAAATTTAAAATTTCCTTGACTAGAACTTAAGCGTGATTAATAATGTTCGTTAAAGTTCGAACAATAACACGCACCACTATAAAAAAACTAATGCTTAGATATAAAGTTTTGATCGGCATCAGATAAAATAGTAAAACTGCTGACATTTCATTTGGGAAAATGCATAAAACGTTTCTCTTATTCTTACGTTACAAAAAACATGCAAATGGGAAAAAGATCAGAATGAATGCTGAGATAGAAAAACGTACTGCAATCGATAATATTCTAAACGTTAAGATTTTGATTAATTAGTTAATAATCGTTCCATTGTAGTCAAGTTGTGTGACCTGCATTATATTTGTATGGGTGAAAGTTTGTTTGTATGCGACACAAAGACGTTGCCCTTTAATATGTCTCGTCAGACACTAATGAGGTAGACTCATTCATCTTTAGAGCTGTCAAATTTTATATGTAGAAGGTTTTCAATACTTTAATGGTAGTTGTTATGGAAAATGCGCAACGATGTGGATGACTTAAACAAATTTTAAAACTAATTTCCCTTGTTCGTTAGAATATTGTGTCATGTCCAATTATTTGCGAGTGTTGTATTTTTCCAATAAAATTTAAGTGGAAATAAAACCCAAGTAGTTTTAAATAGATCACATTAAATAAACATTTTAATTTTTGCCGCTAGACCTCTGCCAGACAGTGCAGCAAAGGAATCATTCTCATACATTTCCTCTTCGCATTAATGCGAGCAAAATAAAAATCCTATTGCCAGACGACTTCGCTGAAAATGTTTCATGTTCAATGATAGTGTTACATGTTTTATTACTCAAAAAATTTTATTTGCAGCACGCAATGAAAATAGCCAAAGTTTCAATAGGATGTGGAAGAAAATCGTTAGTACACAATTTGTATTATACGGCTAAGCGTATACAGTAGACAAAAGTGTATGTCCGAAGGATAAAATATGATTATTTATTTGCAGTTTTAGTGTTCACAAAAATCTTTGATAATAATTTGAAATTTTTGAATACAAAAGCTACTTTTAACAGTCTAGCACTCACACAACAACGTTATTTATTTATATTATATTGATTATAGGAATTTGTATGTGTGTCAGTGGTATTGATTAATTTACCTGTGTGAAACACATTTACATGCACACAGAAACTAAATTATATATATACAAATTTAGCTATAAAAATAAGGAGTTTAAATATTTAATAAGCTCTTCCACTTTGTTTCAATTCTTATGAAAAGTCTCTATTGTAATTAATACAATTCCGAATTTATACCGAATTCAAAAATATTTCGATTAAAAACACTTTAAAACTCAACGCACTGCTTTATTCCCTAAATTTTTGCTTGTTAACACTATGATATGCACGCCAGAACTGAACTTTTATTCAAGAAATGTTTACATTAAACTTTCTCATCTGGAAAATTGTAGCGTCCTTATCAGGTAATGAAATGCGACATGCGCTTTAAGTTTCTCTTTGGTATTAATTTAAGAGAAAGTTTGTTGTGATTAAAAAAAAAAGAAATTCTTTTTTTTTTAAGAAACGTGTCGAAAACAATTTTCTGTATTGTGTGACTTTCAACAAGTTATAAAAATAGTAGTGGAATTCACTATTAATAGCAAATTTGCACCATAAGCTAACATTTGAAGTCAAAGAGCGTGAATATCCCTTTTAAACGTGCAGCAAAATTTATTATAATTATAAATCTTGGTTTTTCCACCACAAATATCCTAAAGTAGAAAAGCAGTTTCCTCTTAACAGCTAAGCTGGAATATCGAAATATTTTTATATTATCATATTGAATATATCAGGAAATTTATTTAATACTACGAATTTTACGCATTCGTGTACCACAGATATGACTACAACAATTCGAACAATAATGTCTATATCGTACACTAAATCATAACGAATCACATTAGCTATCAACTGTCTAACACATCATATTAATGCATTGTGACCTGTGAAACTAAAAATTTACCGTAGGAAATTGTTTTGCCCATAACCAATGAACAGTGATTACCCTTAATACAAAATGTATGAAAATAAATCAATTAAAAAAATACGCACAATAATCATACTAGTGATGTAGCGAATGTTGAGATTACGGATAAATGAAACAAAATTCGTGAATACGGATATTAATTCTATTTGTGAAATGTGAAGACACTTAAATGAAACAGGAAAAGTTTTGCGTATAAAAACTTCAGAGCATTTTAAATAAAAGATTTATAATATTTTTTACAAACCATTTTTACAATAATAAGCAAATTTGATAAAACAAAATGTAATGTGCGTTTTTATTGAGCTCCAGCACTCCTAATGAGCCGTAAGAATTCGATTCCAACATCCCATGACAAATATCTCTATATTATTTCTTGCACAGAACTCAACTCATAATAAACAATCCAAAGTCATATTGTAGTCAAACACTTTACATAGTTTTCGTTTCCCCATCACTTCTCGTATTATAGGTATTTCGTATTATATATATATATATATATATATATATATATATATATACTATTAAAGGATTTGCGAAAATACGGTTATTAAGAAATTTTCTGAAAATCAATTACTCCTTTTTCGTTGAACCACTTTCTGAAGAATTCCATTAAAATTGTTTAAGAGAGTATGATTTTTCGCAGGTGCACTTTCTTATAAAAGTAGTTTTTTTTCATATTTTTGTAGCAGGATAATTCAAATTTGCGAAAAATTTATTTTTAGCCATTTAATTATTTTGAAGTATTATTTTTCAATTCAATTATTTTAAAGGGCACTTTTCAAAAGTACCACCATCATAATTATGATGGAAAACTACATTTTAAATAAAATATTTATTTTAATGAAAAGAAAAGTACTTTTTACTAAATAGTTATTCAATTGTGTGCTAGAATGTGGACGAGGCTGACAAATGAATCAACAGGTAATCTTAAAAGTATCTTAAAAGATGCTTTCTAATAATCGCTTTGTCTAAATCGTACTCTTTTTGCAGGGTACATTTTCAATAGCTACTTTTTTAACAGGTACTTTTTGCAAACATACATTTCAAATGCAATACTTCGATTTGTGCTTGTTTGAAAACTACCTTTTAAATAGTTTTTAAAATAGTTTTTAAGTAGCACACCTGGAAAAAGTACTTTTTTAAATAGTACTTTTTTAAATAGTACTTTTTTAAATAGTACTTTTTTAAATAGTACTTTTTTAAACAGTATTTTTGACAAAAAAAAAACCTTTTTCAATAGTACTTTTTGAAAAAGAACTTTTTTCGTTAGTAGTTTTTGAAATTGTACTTCTTGAAAAAATACTTTTTTCGTTAGTACTTTATAAATAGTAGTTTTTGAAAAAGAATTTTTTTAATAGCACATTTTGCAATCAATAGTTCTTATGTAGTACTTTTTAAAATGTATTTATTTAATAAAATTTTTTTTTTTAAAAGTAGTTTGTAGATTTAAAATGCATGTTAAGCATTTTTGTTACATTTTTTACTGCTCAAAGGAAATGGTAATAAAAAAAATTGTTGTCTTATAAATGGATTCAGCGTTCAATGGTCGATTCTATAAAATGGAACAGGAAGGCTCAGTAAACAGTATGAATACAATTAAATATTTTAGGAAGTTTGTGGTAGAAATATTCATAAAGTTAGCAACCACTGATAACCTTTTGATTGATCATAAATTTATTTTCATGTTTTGTTTTTAGCATTTTTACAGGTTGTTCTTTTTCTCTACCAGTTAATCAACTATAATTTTATAATTATTTTCATTATTATATTTATGGCTTTTAAATTGTATTCTGTGGATCATAAATTAAGCGGCCAGGCGGTCAACATATTTTCAAATCTAAAATACTCTGGGTATTTGTAGTCATAAATTTGCTTGAACAGCGAAAATAATTTTTGGTCACCACCAAAGTGGAGTTGAAGTAAAATTATGGGACTAGATTTTATTGTTTCTTATTGGCCATTGACTTTACTATCCATTCTCCATTCGCACAGATAACATTTTGTTTGTGTGATCCATCGACAGGTAGTCACATCGACCAAGAGACAGAAGGTCTTCATAAATGGTTTCACTACAGTTTGGTTTCATATTGTGGCGTTGATTCTTAAAAATAATTTTATGTATCTAAAATACTTTAAGACTAACGAGCCTTCATTAAATTATTAGTTTGCTGAGTTTTCATTAATTAACTTTAGTGAGTGCGCAAAATCTTTATTGATATTTGTTTTTAATATACAGTCGAACTTCCCTACAGTGAATCTCCACGGGGACAGACAATTTTTTCACTATATAGAAACTTCATTTTACAGAAATATTTTTGGTTTCTTTGTTATTTATTTCAAATAATCAAGTATTTGTGTTTGAACCATATTTTTCTTTTCCAATAAAAGCTTCAATTGCATTAAGACATTTAAATCTATTTTTCGAAACGGTGCTCTCCATCTCCAAAAAAAAGTTCGAATTACATCAAGTGAAGAGGAAACGTGTTCTAATGTAGGTGATGTTTTATTAATATTTGCCATTACTTCACCACCCAGTTCCTCTTCATCATCATCTGATTAAATCTGCTATAATCCATGACTTTCTAAAACACTGCTTAGAATGTTTTCATCGGACGGAATGCCCATGGTTTGGTACATCAATATCTACACTGACATAGTGTTCAAATGATGCATCGATGTTAGGCTATTTTTCTAAGTGAAGCCTGTAGAACAGCTAAATCTGATTTGGGAAAAAATCTTCTTCATCCCAATTACTAGGTTGAATCTGCGTCTCATCTTTTGAAAATCCTGCCTTTTCAAAACAGTCTCTGGTTTAACATAGATATTCCACATTGTGCTTAAATTTCGAATAGCCTGAAGCAAATCTATAGATGTTACAGGTTTGCTTTCTTCCATTTGTTTTCATTTTCATATTTTGGGAATCCCAAAAGTATTACTTATATTCCTTATAATGTTGCTAACAGGTGTAAAATAAAGCTGCTAAAAATAGATCACTATATGGAGACAAAAAAACACGTAAAATGGATTTTTCTTTCCAAGATTTTGTTCATTGTAAAGAAAAATTCACTGTATGGAAAAAGCTGTGTTCTCGATTGTAGTTCATAATAAGGAGAATTTCATTGTACAGAAGTTCATTATAAGGAAGTTCGACTGTATTATGAGTAAAATAATTTTGGTGTTAATATTTGTAATTCCACTTTATTTGCCCGTTTCCTCTTGAGTAAAATTAATGTCAACAAATTTCAACCTTTTTAATTTAAGTTTTTTAATTCAATGGAAAATCATTATTTTTCAACAAGAAGTACAGCTGAAACATTTAGAGTGTTTGTTTATTTCAAATTTGTAATGCAAGTATCTTAATATTTTTAAATTTTATATGATGTGAAAGCAAAATTAGGAATAAAAAACAACTTTCCATTTGAACTCAATTGTTAAATTTGTGCATTCGAATAATATTTATATATAATAAAATATTACTCCACTCCAATTACGAAACTTCAATGGCAATTCACGAACTGCAAGAGGAGTATCCCTTTGCGAAAAAAACCAACTTTTTAAAAATTTTCCTTTCTGCCAGTATTTTACAAAATAAGTAATTTTTAAAAGTGTAGAAGCTTATTTTTCATTTTATCAAACAAAAGCTAAAATTGACAATTTCGCAAAGGATACTACCTCTTTGCGAAAAAAATCTACTTTTCAAAAATTTTCTTAGAAAATGCTACATTTTTGTTAGCACCCTGCCTTTTCCCATTATTTTACAAAATAAATCAAATTTGAACGTATTGAAGCTTATTTTTCATTTGCCCAAACCCAAACCACATCTTGAATGTAAAAATTACCGATTCAAAGAAATCGTTGATGCGGAATTTCTTTTGTTTAGGGATGTGAATAAATAATCGATTTTTGTTTTAATCGATTATTTCTTTCTTACTATCGATTTTTTGTAATCGATTTTATTAATTGTAAAAATCGATTTTTAATGAATCGATTACATGAATTACGCATTTTAAATCGATTTTTGTAAGTAATGCCATCCATGCGATGAATAAAAAAATGAGTAAGTTTATTAAATGTGAACACGTCGATAAAAAATCAGCTCCATCTTTATGTACAAATATATAATAAGTTGTATCTTTCTTTATCTCTTTGAAGTTTAACCATAAAAATGTCTTCCATTGGTAAAACACCCAGAAGCTGCTGATAACGATACTGATAAATAATAAATCAAATTAGTTTTTTTTTATCGTCTAAACTTGAATTATAGAAAGTGATTCGTTTTGTATTTTATTAATGTTGTGACCAAACAATTGTCGTTAAATTATCTCTACTGCAATAAAATATTCAAGAGTACTGAAAATTTGTATATGAATAATTCGAATCTGTATTTATAATCTAAAATTCGTCCTTTTGGTTAATTTATTATACTTGTAATTAATAATAATTATCTAAAATGATTTTTTTTATTAATCGCTCATAATTTTCACTAATATATCGAATAAGCGTTTTTCATACAAAGAAAAATCGATTTATCTACAAAAATCGATTATTTCCTCGAAATTCGATTTTTTACAAATCGATTTATTTTCAAACAAAAACAATCGAGTATTAAATAATCGATTTTTTCGACTCTAGGTCACATCCCTACTATTATTATGTTACCTAACAAAAAAGCCGTTAATTTAATAATAATTGAGATACAATTTATCTGGCACATTCATGTATTACAATTATGACACTTTAACTCAACCACGTTTTTGGCTTTCAGCACCAATTAATTCACTTGATTGAAAGTAACAAGAATTGGAAATTCTATACTGAGAACAACAGGCAACTTTACTTTTAATCAACATTCAGCTCATAAAATATAAACAATTTAGTACTTCGTTTTTCTTGTGATACTTGTTGGTGTTTGCAATTCAATACGAATGTATCCGGATTAATATTTAAATTTTGTATTTCCATCTACCACCCCCAAGCTTATAAGCGTCCACACAATATTTATGAAAATTTATCAAAATTCTATTTAAAAGCTTTTGTTTCTTTGAGTAATTCTGTGAAATAGTTCGAAAATCTCGCAACGCCACAATTTGTTGGGAATTTATAATAAGGAGAAATAAGAAACCATAATGGACGTTCTTATATTGAAGCAGATGATAAAGTTTGCGATGCTACAACACATTTTAATTGCTTGTCAATTAAAATATTTAAACATCCCTTTTATTTACAAAACTTAAAGAGACTATTTAATTGATTGCATTTATTTTTGAACAACTTGAAAAGCAAAGTTTTTGATTTACAATGAAACACTAGAAGAAGGGCTAAACATTCTCCAAGCTTTCGTATTGTATTCGACAAGCTTTAACTCTTGACTCCCGCCCAAAATAAAGGAGTTTTATAAGTTTAATCAATATATTTTTGTGGATCTGTGACCTCAGTCGTATCATCGCAGCAAATTTTACGTACTTCAACCAAAATTTATTACAAAAAAGATTTTCCTTTTTCATTAGTCAAACTCAAGAATAATTTATCTCTGCTGGTGATCAGAATCACAAAGCTCTTCCATGAAATGTAGGCTGACTCATCACGTATCAATGCTAGACTTGGATTCAACAATACCAACTTATTGAATTTTATAAGTTCTTTATTTTTCTTAGAATAAGCAATAATACAAACATTTTGCTGTGTTAAAGATTTTCTTTGCTGTGGCAATTCATGGGGATTCCTAAAATAGATACGGTTATTGAATACGAGCAGAGTAAATAAGTCTACAGGACTGTCACAGTACCCATAAGTTTTTGTTTACACTCTTTTAACACGGACACTGCAATAAAAGGACAATTTTCATTTCCAACAATCATTTTAATTTAATGAATTTTTGATTCTGGCAAAAATGGTTAAGAACATAACTCCTTATAAAATAGATATATATATATATATATATATATATATATATTTTTTTTTTTTTTTTGTTAATTCCATAATGAAACATGTCACATATAATATGATACAACAGCCCAAGTTAAAATGAAAGAACCCATTTGAAAAGATTTAAGTTACCTAACAACTTTGAATAACAAAGAAATAATAATGAAATTTTTTAATTGATTTCGTGCCAGATTAAATCGAATTGTTAAATTTAATTACACTTGTACGTGTGAGATTAAATGTACATTCACAAGGACGATATTTAAAGGACTTTTAACTGCAAGAGAAAATATCTCAATTTCTCAGAAATAAATATCAGATTCTAGTGCAGTGACTCGATGAGTATTTCCGTTTAAACCAATTTCTATTAACACTCCATATCTATAACAATTCCATGGGCGCTGCAAAATTCTACAGTATTAACAGTGAAATATGGCAGCGCTACCCCTATGTGCTATTGTGACTTTTGTAACTGCCACAGGAAGTTTAAATAGCTATACAAAACTATAGGAATACATATAGAACTTTTATATGAAATCATATTAGAAGCGCTTCATCGGCAGACCTTTTAAATAAGTGCAATTGAAATCCTCTTAACGCAACTTTATCCTGGCCTACCCTGCGTGAAGCAGAAGTACAGCGGATGATTGTAATAAATATAGTAAATATCCCGCTCTTAATAAATTAAAAATCTCGAGAAATTAAAAAAATTTGAACTTGAGCCTGCATAATCTTGTGTATAATCCTACAAGTTCGAATAATAAACACGCATTCATGTTCATACATGATGACAGACAGCTTTTCTATAACAAGTTTTCTCTGCAACATTGAAGTTTGCCGGTTCCCATCTACTACGTACTGCGTTATAGAGAAGTCCGACTGTTTTTTGGTGCAGACGTATGAGAGATGTCGTGTATTCGTAAATATCACTCATACGCGGGTTGTTTGATACGCTTTTTGCTACCCCTTTAAGTGTTTTAGTAGTCAGTGAGAAAAATATTAAGACAGAAAGACTGAAATATGAAAATATCTATCAAGTGCAGTTTATATGTATATGTATTAGTGATGTACCGAATGTTAATTTTCGTTATTCCCGACTACGAATACGAGTATTTAAAACAATATTTGCGATAATGAATAATTTATGTGAGATATAAACATTTAATGGGGGTATTCAAATGAAATTTTTTTTTAAACATGAAAGTTCCCAAAATTTTAAGGGATAAAAAGAAAAACTTTTGAAAATAAAACTATTGACCAAGAGGAGAGTTGTACCGAAAATTTCGTCATTTCTAAGAAAATTCTTTGCAAGAACATCGTCTTTAAAAATTTTCTTAGAAATTGCCATATTTTTGGTGTAGCTCTCCTTTTAGCCAATAGTTTCCAACATAATTCACTTCCAAATGAGAGTTTATTATTGAATTTATGGAAGAAAAGTGAACAATTTTCAATTTCATAACTTTAAATTTGAGTAAATAAATAACACTGGTTTACAGCCAAAAAATACCAAGAACGCCACATGCCTAGATAAGTAAATTTGGACCTCCTGTACACGAAAAACGCTGTAATTTTCTTTTCTCAAGTACCGTTTTTTAGATAACGGTAGTTTTGTGTTTTTCGGTGTATGGTCCCACTCAAACCTTTGTGGAGTCCAACTGAAAAGTCTGATCGTGATTATCGTTGAATGCCTTTTCCGTCGGTGTGCTGCAAATTTCTATGAGACAAGAAATAGCTGAGTTATGACACCTCAAAGTTCAAAATTTGCCTATTTTTTACTTTTTTTTCAAAATTTTTTATTTTGTTTTTTCCTACATTATAGTAAAAATCTGGAAAGTTTTATTAATTCTCAATGCGAGTTATGTAACAGTGCAACATAAGAATATCTAATCCACATGGCACAGCGGAACGTTGAAAAACCAGTAAAACCTTCGTAGCTTAACGGTCTCATATTTATCATCTGAGTGCAAAATGAATGCTCGGCTTCGTAGTTCACATCTTAACTGTTTCAGTTTTTTAATTTCTCCTTATCAAGATTTTCAACTGGGAATATTTTTGAAGAAAAAAAAATGCTCCATCCCAAACCTCAAATCAATGAAATGAGCCCGTATTTTATCATATGCATTTTATATTTTTAAAGAAATCAGTGTGTGTACATAATTATGTATCTATATTTATGTACGTAAACATGTATATAAGAAGGGAATAAAACATAATAAGTAACATACTTTTATTTTTTAATATTTAAGACTTATTAAACTTCCATTATTTTACTTGCCTTATAAAAAATTTCACATTAAGATTTTTAAATTATAGCGATTACAGTCTAGAAGACATGCATATATTACATATGCATATATTGTTTTTATAGAAACGGAAATGGGATATATCGTACATAAAATATTCGTTTAAAAGAAAATTATGGCAAAAACTATTTAAAAAAAAAAAACTATTGTTTTGCAAAGTGACAAACGCCTCGCTTGTAATACGATTTTCCAAATTATAATAACAAAAGCATGCATTTTTTGTTTATTATTATTTTTTAATTAAAAACTAATATCAAAGTTTTATTATCAACAGTTTAATTAATGTTTCTCTTACCGGAAGAATGAAAATTTTAGTAACACTTCCGTTAAGAGAACAACAAAATTCAAGCTTTAAAAAACAAGTTGTAGTGTGTGTTTTAATTTGCTTTAATGTTGTAACTCTCATTTGCTTTTTTCCCCTATAGTTAATCACGATAACTTGTTTATATATTTTCTAAATGAGTCGTTTTGTAATAAACTAAGCTTTACTATCAACTCTACTCTGTTTATTAGCTGAAGCATTATGTTTTTAAGCATTTAACGCACATTTTTATAGAGTTCCAAGCAGGAATCCTTTACAATATATGTAAAAAAATTTTATTCATAATATTTTGCATTACTTTCTTGCTTTTAAATTGATTTATTTTAATTAAATGTAAATTAAATAAATTATATTAATTTAAGATATCTTTTCTACTTGTGGTATCAGTACAAAAAATAATATTAGCAAACGACTATTAGGTGCATTATGCTGAATGGAGGAGATTGGTATGATGTTGTTAGTCGTCTTAATTATTGAGTGAGCCGTTGTTACAAATTTATTATATTATTTTTCTTTATCTTCTTTTAAGTGTTAAAACTTATGCTTAATAAATGACTTTTGTTGTGTTTTGTCAATAGTTTTTATGTTATATCACATTTTGTATCATAAACCAAATATTTAGAATAAAATCTTTAAATTTTATTTGGGGGTCTAAATACTTTTTAATTTAATTATTTATGTGGATTTTATCTTAATTGATCGTTAATTGTGCCCCTTTAGTAATTTAAAGATTTTTTTCTTTTCATTAAAAAACTTAAATTAGTAAAAACTTAAAAGAAACGAGGAAAAATATTTAACAAAAAATTTAAACAAACAATTACGTAAAAATTAGAAGTTAAGTTTGATCAACTTTAACAAGGCTCTCCGGTTTGAAAATTGTTTTTTTAAGTCAAAATGGGACATTGAATTAATATAATAAAATGCAAGTAGAAAATAATTTTTTTTTAATTAAATTAAATTACAAAAGGTTCTTCCAACTAAAGAAAAACTAATCTGGCATTTAGGATATATAAATTGGATTAAAACTGTAACTAGAATGGTGATTGTTGTTAAACATTTTGAAATGCTACTTTTATAGGAGTTGATTTCTGCTGCTCGGCTACCTGAGCGTATTCGTCAAATTTTTTTATTGGCGGCGTTTCGACCATTATTAGGTGTCACTTCAGCACCGCCATTTGATGTATTTGTTTTGTTTGCATTTAGTTTTGCCTTCATTTTCATTAAAAGAGCCTCAAAGGAATCTTCTTCTTTTGGCTGTTGCACCGGCTGGGGAAACACGTATGATTGATAGGTATTTATGCCAGCATTATCTAATTTTTGGAAAGACAAATAAATTCCATGTAAAATCGTAATTTTTGTTATTACAAAACTAAATTTCTACGACAAGGCGTATTTTTGTGAAATGTATTGGAATCACTCAATAACTTCAAATATGATGAGTTAACAGTCTTTCCACTTTCAGAAAGAAATACTTACCCAAATCTGCATAAGACGCCCTGCAAAATGCACGCCTTCCACCGAAACTAACATCATACATATTTATTTGGGGATCTCGTGTACTGTTGTCGATGGCTGAAAATGCATCTTGCGAACGTTCGAAGGTAACAAAGCCATATTTCATTCTAAAATTGAAAGGGAAACATTATGTTAAATATTTGCGTACATACAAACTTTTAATCTGGAAATAAAATATATACCCATAAAAGTTCAATATACAAATACATACACACATCTTTCAATAAGATCCAAACAGTTGAGCAAAATTATTTCTCACCATAATATTACATTATAAGGGGAACTCATTATTTGTATGAAAGAATCTTACAAAAAGGCTGAGAATAATTTGGAAAAATATTTACAGCAGCGCCCAATTTCATTCTCAAAATAACACAATAACTATTCTAATTATGTATGCAAAGTTTATTAAAAAGCAATTCAGCTGAAGTACTCTTGCAGAAGATTATATACTTTGTAATATCGTGGAACTTTATTTTTTTCTAAACATACAGTTGCTTTGAACAGACTCACGAACTAAGTCCAGACTTCACACAAAGGTGATACAGCTATTTCTATTATCGTATTGGTATTTGGTTTATTGTTTCTTTCTTTCTACTTTTTATTTTTTCATTAATTTTACGGTATTGATTTTTTTAAATTGCAAATATGTATTTGAGTAAAATTCATTTATGATCTCGATTATTGAAAATCAAAATTAGTTAATTATGAAAAATTTAACATGGAAAAACATTCTCTTGCCAAATTGTGCATAAATTTGTATTTATCAACATTTCAACTATGCTTTAAAGTAAGTATATCTTCAAAGCAACTTTTACTGAAGAAAGATTACACCTATTTTAAAATTGTTTCTGTTTTGTAGTACTTGAAAGTTGTGAACTTATAAAAATTATTAATTAATAACAAATCACCACAATATGTAGGGTGCAAATGAAGATATAATCTTACCCAGTATCCTTAAAATGTATACTAATCTGCTTAATAGTACCATATTGCAAAAATTTTCGCCTAAGCATATCTTTCGTAGTTTCTTGCTCAATACGACCCACATAAACAATGCGACGCTCTTCTACAGCTGGCTGAGAAACATTACGATCCAAAAATTTATTATTTGTATTATGATCCTGCCGATAGCTAGAACGCCTCGATCGTGAAACTGTACGAGAACTCGATCGACTGCGCGTACGTCTACAGAAAGGACTACGTGATCGATCCGAAACAGAGCTGCACGACGATGAGGAGTATGTCGACCGAGAACGTTTCCGGCCCGCCGAACGTTTTGTATAGCTACTTCGACGTTGCCGACGACGTGCCACACGATCAGCAGATTCGGAATAGGAGGATGAAATTGAACTACGATGTTTAAGACTACTTCTGGATGAATAACCACCTGTTCCAATAGCACTATCATATGTACGAGTGCGTTCTAATGAGGATGAGCAACTGTTATCACGAGACCGTGAAATGGTTGATGAATTGCTGTTATCTGACTGATCGTCTGAGCAGAATTCCGACGAAGAGGACGACGTCATATGTTTACGGTATTGGCGTTTCCGATGTCGGCGTGTGCGTTCACGAGATTTATGCTGAATGCTCGATTTTGGCATTGAAAGAGATGGAAATTCTGGTTGTAAATCAGTTTGTATGGAAACCGTGCACATCTGCTTGCGTATTCTATCTTTACGCAAATGCATAATAATTTTGTCTTCACCATGATGTTCAGGTTTCTTTCGATCTTTAATATCGTCAGTAGTAATGGGCTCTTCTACTGGCAACGTTTTCTTAACCACAACATCCTGTATGCTGGCTATAAGTGAACTATTTGATAATTTTGTATTGTCAGTAGTTTTAACTTTTTGAAATGTGTTGGAAATGGTAGACAATAAAGCCGAAGATTTTAATAAGGATCTTGTGGCATTGTTAACAGGTGTTGTGGTCGGGTTGAGTATAGGTGGCATTGAAATTTCTGTGTTACAACCGGTTGATACTATAATTATTTCTTCATACTCGGAATTAGCAGATTTTGTGTTCGATGATTTATTTTCAACGTCATTGATATAAGCCGTATCTTTAACGATTTCTTTTAAAGGTAAAAGTTTTGTAACTCTACCCACTTTGGCAGATATTGTAGAGTCAATAATACGCATTTGTTGGGCTTTTTTCAATTCTTTCATGCGTAAAACTTTATTTTTAGCCTCAGTAATAGGGTCAATAATAGATTTTCTATCCAAACTCTGTTGTTCTTTAAGAGTTTTTACTATAGAGGTCACCGCTTCACTATGTTTCGTTGGCATTGAATTTACAGCTAGTTTTTTGTTACTGTTATTAATTTGAGAAGTATTATCTTTATTTTCTAATTTTGGTATTTTATAAGATGAAATGTTAGCATTTGGTGGGGTTACAACAGTATTCGTAACAACTGTAAGAGCTTCACCGCCACGTCTTTTTTTATATTCTTCCAAGTTTAATTTTCTTTTTACAGTCTGAGCATTTTGTGCAGGGGATTGCTCTTCTATTTCCTGATTAGTATTCACTGCTTTTTCTTGCTTTGGACTAGATAGTACAATTTCACATTTTATTGGTGTATTATCTTCCGAACTTTGTTCCGATTTACTGACGCTCTCATGTTTTAGTAAAGCTAAATTTTTACCTCCCATACCAATTCCAATCTTAGAATGATCTTCAGGTGCAATTGCCGAATTTAAAATAGTTCTATTTTCATTCAAGGTAGAATTTTCCATTTTGATATTTTTAGCCGTTACGAGTTTGGTATTTTTTTGTATTGTTTTACCTTTGCCTTTTGCATATTTTCCTTTCAACAAGTCACACTGCTTTTTATTGGGCACCAAAGGGAAATTACGTGCAAAAATTGATTTTTGGGAAGATTTTTCCTGCAATTGACATTTTATTGAATATGAATAAATATGCCGACTTGAAAAGAAAATTAAAAATATTTACCTCAACTTTATGGGTTTCCACTTTTTTAGTGTTTAATTTAGGACTCCAAGAGGGATCTGACTTAATATTATCTACAAAAGGAACCTCCTCCTCGGTTTGGTTTTGTGCAGAGGAAGGCTCTAAAATATCTGAAGCCTTTTTTAAGTAGCTGGCCTCTTCTTCATCAACTTCTACAGTTTCAACGTCAACTATAACATCAGAGTCCGAATCTGATTCGTTATTGTTAGATGCGACAACCTGAACAACTGAAGAAATTTGACCGATACTTGTAGTCAAATTACTTTTAGATACACTTGCTTTTGGGAGTATATTTGTTGGATTTGAAACGCTCAAGTTTGTATTTTGTAATTGAAAATCATCTTTCGTTATAAATTCCGCCAAATCAAAATTATATGTATCAATTTGTAATCCCAAACCGTCGACATCTGAATTCAGAGTATTTGTGCTGTGTGTACGAGTTTTGTGATAAGGCACATCCAACAGCAAATCGTCGGTTGATACCATATTTGAATGAAAATTCTTACCCATATTAATGTATGAATTTTGTGTTGTGCTGTTATTATTAACTATATTATTATCATAATGGTTATCTTCAACGTCATCATCATCGTCGTCATAATCGCTCGTGTGCGATTCATAGTCGCCTATGGATGAACTGTCTGTTCTTGACCGAAATGTTGCATTACTGACCTGACTTTGACGCTCAAAGTTTAATAAATCGTTATCATCTTCATCGTTATCGATACTATCATCATCTTCGCTTTCGGTATCATATCCATCATTGTTTGGATCTACACTTATAATTTCTATGGACCTGCCAGTTGTCAAACGTGAACCACCAAAGTCATCATAATTAAACTACAGTATTTAACAAATTTGGTTTTTTTTTTTTTAGCAGATGGATTTATTACGAGTTTCCTTTTTTACCTACCATATTTTTACTATTCTGTATATTTATTGCATTCGGATTCTCATTATGAAAATCATCTGTGGGGGCTATGGGTAGTATCCCATTCAAAGTTTCTGTTAGTTGCATGCCCATTCTTTTTTTTTTTTAATTATGTAACATGAAAACATATAAAATATACTTAGAAAATTATTCGCAAGTCCGCATTGCATTATGAAATTACTTACTCGCTGCCACTGGACCAAAATTCGGCGTCATTATCATATTTAACATAGTTTCCGTCAAACGGATCATCGTAGACTACGTTAAGCAGTCTTGAGTCCATAACTAATATCTAACAGCAGCAATATACAGAAAGTGAACAACTGAAAAGTAATCAATTTATAATTAGTTATTTAATTTCGGATTATTTTATTATTATGAAAAGTAATCAATTTATAATTAGTTATTTCATTTCGGAATATTTATATTTGAGAAATGCATATTTGTTGGTGATACTATTTCTTTTTTAATTCTGATGCTCATAGATTTATGTATGTAAATATATATAACTACTAAAAATACGAGTTAAATTGGCCTATGACTATACAAAAATATAAATTTTTATTGACAGTAATACACAAATAGTGTGGCGCAGGCAATCAATTTATCAGATTAACATGTTTATCTGAATCAACGCTAGGATCCGTATATACACCTACCATATATACCAAATATTTGCCGCGCATAAATTTATTAAGGAAAGAATTAAATGTACATATGTATGTCCAAAACTTGATGGGTATGGTTGTTTGTAACCAGCAAACATATTTATTTATATGTATTTAAAAGAAATTTAGGACGATCAAGAATTTACCACTGAGAAGTCTTGAATCCTTTTGACAGTGAATGCTAATTTTCAATATAATAAAATAACTGTAATAATCTGTTAAAATATCTGTCATTTTACAACTCTTAGGTTTCGTGCTCACTTTATTGTAATTAAAATATATAAATATTATTGTTTAAAAATGTTTTTAGGTATAATCTTTTGCGTATAAGGATTTTTGTACATACATATGTATATATATTTATATGATTACATAAATAGGTACTGAAATATGTATATAAATAAATACATTCAAAATCATTTCATCCATATTCATATGTATTTATGTACATATCTATATGGGTAGTATCACAAACTTTTATCACAAAAGTTAGTGTGAAGAATTAAATGCGCCATATTTTATTAGAAAGTACCTACCTAGTATGTAACGTATATTATGAATTTTCATTTATACACATTTATTATTCCATTCGTATCGACAAAGGGAGTATGTACATATATATTTACAGGTGCATTTATATATTTCCTGAGAATGATATATATATATATATATATATATATATATATATATATATGAACTTATTAGGCACATAGAAGTATGTAAGTAGATATGCATATACATAGGTAGTATGTATAGATTTACATACTAATATTTTAGTCACAAAATAATCTTATTTTGTCTTCTTTACTATCTTCATATTTTACACAGAAAATTGGTATTTGAATTTACTATCATAACCAAATAACTAATGCACAAATAATGCAACAAAATCGTGTTTGAAAAGGTTAATGGTAACTCTGCTTACAATGAACGGAATAATGCAAAAACTGAAGACCAACATGTGTTTTTAATTGTTTTTGTTGTGTCGGGCATAAGAAAAGCGATATAAATATGTGGCACAGTAAAAACGAATATGACATGAAATACAAAAATCCGAATAAAACAACAAAATAAAACGAAGCAAGTAATAATGCCATGTGCTTTTTACGTACTTCAGAAAAGAATGGATATCATTTTATTTTATTTGCAAAAATTTAGACACAATTTTTTATTACGCGATTTTTAATATGGATACATGCTGCATGCACCATGTGTATGTACGCATATATGTAAATGGATATGCATACATACATACATTTGTAGTTAAATACTTTCGGTTATTTTGAAACTCAGTATATTAGTAGAATTGTTAAACTAACATTTAGCCCAGCTCAGTCGAATTTAACTGTATACATACATATGTAAGTATGGATGGATGTACATATGTACATATGTACATACATGAATGTGTAGCTCGATATATAGGTACGTAGTTGTGTGCTATTGACACGTTGCATTCAATTTTTAATTGGATGTTTATGTTAGCAACAATTTAATATTTTATTTCAATCCGTGAATAAAAACAAAATAATTATTAAGCGTACTTAGTTAAATCAGAATCTAACCGTTAATTACGTACAATAGCCTCCCTTCACTAGCAAAACGACTAAAGATTACCATTAATAACAACAGCAAAAATATACATACATACATAACCATATGCATATGTTGTTAGTACATGGTAACTATTTGTGCCTTTAAATTGTTGAAAAGGAAAACTTACACAATTTTAGTAACTACACCCACTTATAAGAAAAAAAAGGCATGGAGAAGTTTATGAAGCGCGATTTGCTTGTATGGTATAAGGATATATTGTGTATGGAATATGTAGACACATACATACATATGTATGTACATACGTGTATATGTGCATGCCGAACAAAACCATTTAAATAAGAAATTTTATATTTACCTGTTAAGTTAATTATTTTATTTTTTCAAGATTGATTTTTGTGGAAAATGTAGACAAAATTATACTTATTATTCCAATACACAAAAACGTGTTCACTTTCTGTGGCTGCTGGCGTTGTGGTTGTTTTTTTTTTATTTTCTTTTTTATTAACTCCTTGCTTGGTTGTTGGGTATTTCTATAACGTTTTATTTGCTTTGATTTTCGAGTTCTTGTCTATTTTAACCTCACATGTTGCCCACCTTAAAATATGTCGGCCACAATAAATAACTTTTATCACTTTTTTATAACACTATATCTTAATTTTTATAATATTCAAATAAATATTTATTTATGTTATTATTTGAGTAAAGCATAACACTCGTTTCTCAAGTTATTTCTCTTAAACAAAATTTTCACGTGGACCGCAAGTTAAACGAGCGAATGCTTACTGCTGTTAATTGTAATGTTTTGACATTTCTCTTTTACAATATTCGTTTATGCGGCTTTTCCACATCACCCAGATGAACACACTCACTCACATAACTTAAACGTAACCAATCGTTATACGGCGAATTCGCAAGTTGTTGGTAGAAATGCCATTAGCACGTGTTTATCAAAAAGCTGCCACACCTTATTAAAGGGATTTTTAAAGAGGTATTATTAACTCGGTTTTTATAAACAGCATGAGCCGGTCTTAGTATTCACCATATCTAAGCATCATATATCTTGTTTGTAAAAAAAAAAACAAGAAATATTCAGCTCGTTGGCGTAATTATATTTATAACAAACTGGACTCCAATCTTACATGCACAATGCGGCCCAAACCGACAAAAGGGATTTGCATTCGCTATAACTTAGTATCTTATATCTGTTATACATACATATGTATGTACATATATACAACTATGTTGAAGCTTTGGTTGGTTATTGGCACCAACTAGCTCCCCAAAAGCACCACCAGGGCGGGTTGCAACCCACAACAAAAACGTAAACACTTAGGAGAGAGAATTAGATGGATGTTCCCTTCTCGCCACCCTACCTAAGACACACTCTCACCTCTTTACCATGTCATTACCTTACCTCGTCGTTGTTTCATTGTGGGGGTTAAAAAGCAAAATTGCAGGATATGGGCCACCGAATTAGTCGTCAAAGCCACCTTACGACAACACAAAAATGGAACGCTTATTTATCTACCCGTTTCTTACTCAACTACTAGCGAAACACACATCAGCTGAGCAGCTGTTGGCTGTCCAATTTGAATAATTAAATTTATGTTGAATTTACCAAGGCGCATCTATACTATAGTATTGATTTGCCTTGGAATTTACCTTGTGCCTTTAATATATGTATGTACATAAGTATATCTCATGCCCCTCTGAATTTAACACGTTGTAACAACAGCCCCTATCCTATTAATCTCAATGAAATTTAATAGTTTCCAAAAAATAATTCTTATTATTATGTTGTAAACCGTTTATTATTAATTATAAGTATTAAATATTTTTTATGACGTACATACATATAGATATGTATATTTTAGACGTCTTTATATTTATGCGATAATTATATTTTTGTATTTCTAATATTAGATTGAATATATGTTTTCGTGATCATAAAATAAGTTCAATAGAAAAGTTCTATTTATTGTATTTCTCAGAATATTTAAAACAACTGTAGCATGAATTATAATGAGAAGAACATATACATACATAGATATGTGATGAAAATTATTAAATCGATACATATACTTAACAAAACTGTAATGGTTTGACTACTTACTATTTAAGCTTTGTGGATATTTGTAGAAAAGTTTAATCTGAGTAATTTGGACAACTTATAGATAAAAACACGGACAAAAAACTGCTTTAATACAACAAGTATTGATGTTATTAAAGCATGTTTTTGCTTCGCTCTTTCATTCATGTTTCGCACCTCAATCATATTTCTAACAATACAGTTCACAATGCAAAGTATTGAGAGCGAATAACCTTCTTTAAGCTATTTAATTTTTTATCTTCAGATTTTTAAAAGCCAAGATCGAAATACATATATCAAAATTTTTAAGTGATCTTTTTTCAAGACTTATCTAAATGTCTTAAAAACGTTCGTGTTCATCACATATCTTAAAATATTTTAATAACTTTTGCATTTCTCCACAAAAAAGGCCAGTTGTTAGACAATACAACTCTTAAAGCAAGAACTTCGAATATAAAAAATATAAACATATACAATTAAAAAAGGGCGCATAAATATGTGTTATATAAAAAAATTGTTTAGAAAAAAATGCAGGAAGGATGGTAATAGTTTAGCTGGTAGTAATAACAAGGAAAAACAAAAAAAATCATTATTTAACGACGTCTTACGCTAACCCATTCATCGTCATCTCCGCTTATGGTTTCTGTACATGAATATTAAAAAAAAATGTTCTAATATATAATTTATTCAATACACATGTAATAAATGATTACCTTTATCTTGCTGGGGTTCCCTTTTAGGTTTCTCTTTTTCATCACGTCCGGAAGGCCGTTCAGTACGCCAATTTCCAGAATCCTTACCGCCAGCAACAGCAGTTCCGCGATCGCGGCGGTCGGCACCTGCACGACGTTCAGAAGGACGAGGAGCATCTCTCCAGTTTCCAGCTGAAGATTGCTCATCACGTCGACCGTCACGACGGTCATCGCGATCGCGTTCGCCACGGCGAAATTCACCACGTGGACGATCTTCGCGATCACCTCCGCGTGGGCGATCTTCGCGGTCACCTCCACGTGGACGATCCTCGCGATCACCTCCTCGCGGACGATCCTCACGATCGCCACCTCGTGAACGGAATTCACCACCCCGTCCACCACGTTCGTCATCAGCGCCACCTCCACGTCGCCATTTGTCGTCACGAGCGCCAACACCTGCCCCACCAACTGTAGAACGGCCAAGTGCCGACTCCTGATCACGACGTACCCGCCATGAGCCACCATCAGCACCACCTTCGCCAACTTCTCTACGCTCACTTGGGCGCTCACGTTCACGAGCAGTATGTGTTCCACGACGCCAATCGTTATTGTCACCACCTCTCTCGCCGCGCCCAGTGTCACGATCGCCAACTTGTGCACGCCAAGCCTTTTCGTTGGGCTTTTCACGTTCTCGTTCGGCAGCTACACTACGCGCCAAACGTTCTTTATCTTCTTGTATTCTGCGTTCCGCCTCTTCTTCCTTGGCACGCTGTTTTTCGTATTGAATTCGACGTTTCTCATCCTCAGCTTCACGTTCCTTACGGCGAGCTTCTGCAATAGCACGTTCCTCTTCTTCCTTAGCTCGGCGGATTTCTTCCTCTTTACGCATGCGCTCCTCCTCCTTTTCACGCAACCATTGTTGGCGACGTTGCTCGCGACGTAATTCGACACGTTTAGCCAGACGTTTTTTGCGTTCTTCAGCTAAAGCGATTTCAAACTGTTTGAGTTTATCGGCATACACAGAAGCACGTTCGGTTTTTAGGGCAGCCAAAAATATGTCGCGGTCTAGGTGCATACGCTTAAGACGTTCTTGTTGAACTACTGCATCCTTGCGCTCAGCTATTGCGTTTTCTATACGTTTAGCCTCTTGAGCTTCCCAGAACTCTTTGTCCTTTACCATCTTTTCGCTCAAATACTTTTCAAATAAAGGTATTTCCTTCATACGTTTGCAACGTTCAAAATAATCTATTTTCTTCTCTTGAGATTTGAGTTTGTTTTGCAACTCCTTGCGTTCGCGTTGCAGTTCTTCAGATTCCTTGGCTGCGATTTGTTCCGCATCCAACTTTTTAATACTCTCAGCATCGAGTTTTTCCAACATCTTTTTGCCATGCGCTGTTTGAGATATTTGTTGAACCTTTTCCTTTAGGCTCTTTTCCTTAATAGCTTGAATTTCATTCTGATGACGTTTACGTTCACGCTCTTCGTTTTCTTGTTCGAGTCGTTTTTGCTCAGCCAACTTAACTTTGCGAGCTTCTTCTTCTAATCGTCGGGCCTCTTCCTCCTCTCGAGCGTTATTTTGTTTTTCAATGAACTCTTTACGATCTTCAATGATCTTCTGGCGTTGTAAAATGCGTTGATGTTCGCGAATTTTTATGTCATGATAATGTTGCACCATTTGGGTGCGCATTTTGGCGCGTTGGTCGCGTTCGCGGTTAGGATAAACAATGGAAGCAGCCCGGTGTAATACAGATGACATGTTAACTAATTGGGAACGAATTTGTTCCGAGGGCATGGATTGTAAAGTAGGTCCATCTGGATGATCTTCTCTCTGACTTTCTGTAAGATCAGTACCAAAGTAAATGCATCGTTTTTGATGGTCTATACGTATTTGCATGTCATTGTGTCGTACAGATTCCACAAGTAACTTTTCCAAATCAAAAATACTACAGAAAGAAGCCATATTGAGAAGACGATCAAATTCAATGCTCTCATACACTTGTGAGATTTGTCGTATCAAGCGCATAATGGTGACATCTTTCAAGGGTCGAATATATGGAGCTAAGGGATTATTTTCACCAGGAATTGCCTCAATAGTATTCACAACATATTGAACACGCTTGCAAAGATTCAAAGGATTGAAATCAATTTCCAACCAATTGTACAAGTTGCGATATTCCTCAGAAGCTAATTGTGGTACATTAAGACGTACCTAGCAATTAAAAAATTTTTAATACCAGTTTAGATAGGATATTGATTGTTTGCAACTTACCACTTCCTTTAACAATGAAGCTCTAGTGGGAGGTTGTTGCAAACCAAGTAAAACAGCTAATTTTTGGGCCTTCTCCAAGGGACTTTTATCAGCTTCAATAAAACGGTCGAATTCAGGATGTGCTGAAGGTAAAGGTATGGATAAAGTGGCTATCAGCACATGAGATGCCATACGTTGCATATCATCTTTTGTTAAATTTTTTTTCAATTCCCGTGTCAATTGGAAGAGTTTTAATAAAGCTGCAGCATGAAACAACTGATTGCCGGCTTTGGAGAAAACCATTGCCAACTTTTGATAATAATTCGCCATGGTTTTTGGTACAGGTGTTTTTTTAGATAGAGCCATTAGGCCGTGAATATCTTCAATTGCTTTGTACGCTTCTTGCCATAGCTCCATTTGAATTGCACAATCTAACTGGAACAGTCTTGTATCAAGGCACAGCTGTTGAGTTTCCAATTTTGTAATTGAAACTCCGGTAGTTTGATTGGTGCTTTTGCAAATGTCCTCCAAATGCTTGCGTAACTTATCACACAAACGACGAAATTCGCTTTTCCGATTATATTTCAAGCAAAAGTTAAAAGCCATTCGAGCAATGTCATGGTATAAAGCCTCACAATGCGTGTTGATACGCAATAACTCCAAACATTGGCAATAAGATTCCCATAAGAATTTTACCCATGGCAACAAGATGGTTCGATCGGAGCGATCTTGTGCATCTTCTCCGCAAACAGCACTCATTAAAATACTTTCAGGTGTAGCAATGTTGTCTAGATCATCGAGTTCCAAAACCGCAACAGCTGCCGATGACTGAGCTTGAGCAGCTTCGGTATGTTCCTCAGCCATACGTAAGTAGGCACGAATAACATTTTCCAACGAATTGACATTCACCAATTGGAACATGTTACGGTATTGAAACAAACCCTCCTTGGCAATGTGTGATTTTTTAAGCTCCACACATAGGTACAAATATTTGTACATGAGAGGCTCAATGATCGATTCAGAGTAGGCATAATTCCAGCGCTTGTTACGAAAAACTTCTTGCAAAGTATCTAAAGCTCGCAATGGTTTGCCTACTTCAATAAATTCTGGAAATATATAAATGTTAAAAAGTGGATCACGAAATTTGTTTGTCTTTAACAAAAATTTTAAATGGCAAGCAGCATATATTATTGTGTAGAGAATGTAAACAAAATTAAGCATACATATATATATACATATATATATATATATATATATATATATAAATATCTATATATATATATATATATATATATATATATATAAATATATATAAATATATATAATTATATATATATATATATATATATATATATATATAAATATATATAAATATATATAATTATATATATATATATATATATATATATAAATATATATAATTATATATATATATATATATATATATATATATATATGTATATATATATATATATATATATGTATATATATATATATATATATATATATATATAACAATATGATAGCATCTTTGCTTCGAAATCAAATGTTATTGTGTGCTGGGACACTACGTAAGTATTTAATTATATGCAAAGATGTATCGGGTCCACATGGAATTTATGCTTTGAAAAAAATCCTTTCTTACCATTCGCTCTTTTTAAAGCGTTTTCTGGTCGTTGGGTATAACGCGCCATTATTATTTCATATATTTTCTACACCGGAACTTTTTGGGTCGAGTTTAACACGATAATTTTCTTCTTTTGTTGGTTTTTTCTTGAAGAAATTTTACAAAAGACCTCGTCCAAATTCTGATTGCCGTGGAAATTTGTGCAAAATGGCCGAATGTCACTTTTTGACGACACGACACAAAAATGTTACAGTGTCGCAATTTTTAGGACTAAAAGTCTTATTAAAATTGTACTCGAATTATATACATGCGACTTGAAGAGATAAAAAGCGATTTCTATGTATATATATGTATGTATATATATATATATATATATATATATATATATATATATATATGCAGCTATATACATAATGACTTTGAATTCATGCCGTTCTATACACAACATTGCAACAACCAACTTGTTTTGTGTGAAGTCATAGTCAACGTCACTCATTGGCTCTCGATTGTGTACTTGTCTACACATTCTGAACTTAACCTTTTCCTATGGCTATGCTCCAATCGTACTCGCCTTGTTGTTGCATCTACATATACCTAGACTGCGTTTATGGTTACGAAATTGATTGTCTGACAAAATATATACACATGGTTAGTGTTTGACGATGAGGAGTACCTAAGGCTGACATAATTGGAGCCGCCGATTACTTAATTTCTCGACGCAGGCTTGATTTATGGCATCGAACTAGGTCCTTTTTTTTATAAAAATGTAAACAAAGCACGTTTATATTATACTCGTATTTATATCGTTTTTTTAAAGTTATCAATTATAAATGCCTATTAATATGACGAAGAATTGGAAAAAGTATATATTATGGTTTGCTCAGGAACATACAGACTTTCGTTCGGCTGTAAGAAATGTAAGGCTTTCGATTAATCCATGAAATATAAATATTTTTTTCTTAGGAATTTAATTCTCTAGTCAAGTTATTCAATCTGGAGTACAGAAAAATTAGCCCGGAGTCTCCCGTAAGTCTTCTAATACAACAATCGATCTATATTGTAACAAAATTTTTTCTCTACAACAAAGAACCCATTTTGGATAGTAGAATTTCCAACTGACGAAACAGCTATGAAATTTGCCTCAAGGTCAATAGGATTGAGAGCAATTTTTGAATTGTGGAGTCACGGTGAAAACTTTCAACAATATCATAATAATCTTCTAAGCTATATAAAAAGTAATGAGAAGGTTTTAGATAAATATTTCGACAAAAATTGTTCATTTAAAATTACTGTTGAAACATACAACAAACATTTTACACAAAAGGAAAAAATTCAAAAAATTGAAACAATGCACTATTTGCCACTGGAAGGAAAAGTAGATTTAAAAAATCCTCAAGTGGAATGGTGGTATATTGAATTCTGGGGCTTAGATCCAACACAAGTTCCGGAACAACCAAAAGACGTATTATTTGGAAAATGGGTACATATATTCCATTTAACAATGATAAATGAATACTTATATATACTTTGCAATCTATTTTCCCTCAGTTGGCCAACGGTCAAAGACATTTAATTAAAGACATGTCATTAAAAACTCGTAAATTTATTGGTAACACAAGTATGGACACACAACTGAGCTTAATTATGGCGAATCAAGCTTTAATTCAAACTGGCGATTTAGTATTTGATCCTTTTGTAGGCACCGGTTCCTTACTCGTTAGTGCTGCGAAATTCGGTGGGTACGTGCTAGGAGCAGATATAGATTTCATGATGTTACATGCGCGAGCAAGACCTAGTCGTATTACACAAAAAGTGCGTGGAAAAGATGAAAGTATAAAGGCTAATTTGGAGCAGTACAATTGTGTTGATCGATATATGGACGTTGTGGTGGCTGATTTTTCAAAATCATTGTGGAGCGATCAACTGAGATTTGATAGCATCATAACAGATCGTATGTTATTAAATTAAATATATTGTATTTTTTCTTGTTTTACATAATTCACTAATTTAGCACCTTATGGCATTAGAGAATCTACGGAAAAGATAGAAAAAAAAGTTGCTTCAAAGCTAAAAACCAGCGGCACAGATATCCCACATTATCCGTCTACCTCACCTTATGCATTAAAACATTTATACAAAGATTTACTTACCTTTGCTGTACGTCACCTTAGAGTGGGTGGCCGCCTAGTTTGTTGGTTGCCCTATCATAGGTTTGTAGACACGAATTTTATTAAGATCTCAAGTTGAATTCTAATTAATTTCAGGGAGGACTACAGCGACGAAATTATACCTTTACATACAAATTTAAACTTGGTTTCGAATTCGGAACAACTCTTGACAGCCCAGACTGCTAGGCGTTTAT
Organism: Linnaemya vulpina; assembly: GCA_963675445.1. Lineage (NCBI taxonomy): Eukaryota > Metazoa > Arthropoda > Insecta > Diptera > Tachinidae > Linnaemya > Linnaemya vulpina. Next base: position 26,719,141 of record OY776277.1, read on the forward strand.
TGACTTATGAAAAGACGTCTGAGCAAGCAGATATTTCAGAAGAGAATGAAATTCCCGCTGATTTTACTATGCCGATCGAATTTAGGGAAAGATATTTCCATAGTAGTTGTGAGACAAGAGCAGAAAGGCGTTTGTATAAAGCTGAGTTAAGAGAACAAGGTCGCTTGGAAGCATTAAAGAGAGGTAGAATTGTGTCGAGCGGACGAGAGCAAAAGTGTGAATTAAACAGATCAAGATTATTAAATAAAGTCATTTAGATTGTGTTGTCTAGTACTTTTAAAGCCAATTCTTGCATACGCCTTTATTTTGAAATAATTTTGGGAATGAGAATAATCACAAAAATTTTATTATGTTGTTTGCTTTGTTAGAGATATTAAATCACCACACTCCTGCCTACTGCATTCTCGTGCATCGCAATCAAAAACCAAGGAAAATGTATTCAGTAGGATGTTTACTACTTCTGCAGTACTTATATTCCGCTGAAGTTCTCGGGTTAGAGAAGTTACTCCTTTCCCCTTTATTCCACACGGTACAATGTGTTCAAACCATGACAGATCTGTACAACAGTTTAACCCTATGCCATGTGTGGTGATATAACGAGATCCATGTACTCCAATAGCACAAATTTTCCGATCTTTTACCCATATTCCAGTATCTTCAGTTGTGGTAGCATCGTTTACACCCATGGATTTACAGCACTCTATAACCATTTGCTCAAGGCTAGATACATACCATCTCATACTAGGCTTGAATTGTTTTAAATGTAATAGTGGATAAGCTACCAACTGGCCGGGTCCATGAAACGTGATCAACCCACCACGATTGGTGCGATAAAATTCAGCCCCTAATTCTCTTAACCTACGTTCATCTTGTTCGGTGTACTCTTTGGTACGTATACCAATGGTATATACAGGATGAAACTCCTGTAAGATTAGGTAATTGTGAAATTCCTTAAAGGGTTCGTTCGGTTGTTGAGTCAGTATGGTTTGAAGACGTAAACCAGTTTGGTATGAAATTAAACCAGTATTGATAACCGATACGATTGGTTTTATTTTGTTCATTACCTTACAATCGTGTAAATCACAAAATAATTTATCATTATTGTTTCATATTTTTATGAGAACTGAATACTATGTTGAGAAGTGTGGCTACATTAGTACTGTATATAAGCAATTGAGTGCTCATTGTATAAACTACAGCCTACTTCGGCTAATATTGCTTGACATTTACTAATTTTATTATTTTTCTTACAAAGTGGCATTTTTTAATAAAATATTTAATTTCTCAAAAATACACCAAAAACAAAAAATCAAAAAGAACTTTAAATTAATGAATAAATCATTAGACCTTTTTATCAAGAACGCAAACGATTTGAAAATGTAAAAGAAGTCGAATGGGGCAAAAAAATACAGCCGAGAAAATTTGTCAACTAAAAAAAATTGTGTATTAAGAAAAATACATGTGAAAAGAAAAACAAAAGAATAAAACTTATTGCTTTTGGCCATCAATATCAGACTACCACGTAAACGAAACTTGTGATGTCAATGCCATCATCGCAAAATGATGATCAAATATCAAGAGATTTTTTTAGACATGGGTTAAGTCAAAACCTGACCCCTACAACGCAGCTGCAGCAGCATACTCACCTGCCTCTGCAGCAACAGTCTTTTTTAAACGCTAACAGGAATATAGCGCTACAACAGCAGACTGCCGTTATACAACAGCAAACGTCTCTTGCGTCGCCAACACTTGCTGTAACTGCAGCCCCTCAAAATTTTATAGAAGCTTCTGCTTTACAAACACCGCCGTCTTCATCACAATTTGTGCATTGGTCAAACCCGTTAATAGGAAGTGCACCTTTTCTGCAGTCTCAGGTGCAGCCAACGCAGTCAACTGATGCTCAACAACAACAATTTAATGATTTTCTTTATAATATTCAAGCTCAAGCTGCTTACGCTGCAGCCGCATCTACAGTGCCACCATCGCAAGTTCCTTCAGCGCCTACCCAGCAGGAAACATATACTGTGTTACGAGTGGGAAAAGGAAACTTTCTAAAAATTTATCATTGTCCGGAAAATGGTATGAATACTGTAACTGGAGAAGCATCATTTAGCCCTATACCGCAATATAATCAAGGACAAAATCCTAACTTTCATCATGTAAATCCACAAGGAAGTGCAGCAATTCAGCCTTCTTTACAACTGCAGCAATCTCAAAGCCAATTGACTGGAACTACAAATTCAGCAAGTCCACAAGTTTTCAATAGTTACGAACTTTTTTCTAGCAGTACTTTTACACAATTGCCAACAGCTGAAATGCCGCCATTGCTTTTGCTAGGCCCGACTGCTAAATCATCAATGATGCCTACAGAAGATATCAATAATGTTGAGCAAGCTTGTAACATTGAAACTACAAACATGATTATACACAAAAATACAACTAATTATAATAATAATAATAGTAACTGGACTGGCAGTAATCATCAAGCTGCTCCTCCTTTAAATGCACAGTGTAATGAGGAACAAAGTGATGTTATCAAACATAATTTCGCAGCTCCTGAATCTGCATTGACAAAAAAAAATGATAGCAACTTCAATTTAGAAAATACTCCTCATGCCCATATTGCCATACAACAATGCCAACAACACCAGCACTCACATTTACAACAAAATCAGTCTCTATCTAGCGACAATATAAAACAAACTTTGACAACATCCGTTAAAGATATAACTGTACTTCCAAAGGCTTTAAAAACAGAAATACCACGGCAAGAGGCGCCTAAAAAACGCATTGTAGCAGAAGTAAAGCCAATGCGTATGACATATTCAGACGTTTTAAGTAAACTTAACAATCAGACGCAAAATTCTCCACAAAATAACCACAATAATTTTTCAATGAAAATGACAACAGCATCATCAATACAAACACCTGTATTGGGCAACCAACGTAATCTACAAAAGACGTTGAAAGTTGATTGCAATAATGGAAATAGTTTGCGTCGTGTAACTGATGATACCACAGGCACACGACCCTCATCAAAGAAATCGCCAACACATGAAAATAAAGAAAACCAACAACAGCAACAACAAATAAATAATAAAACTAACCAAAAACGTTCTTCTGCAGCTATTAATAGCAATAGTAGTTTAAATACCAACAGCAACGTTGGTTTAACATCTAACAAGTCAGCGGGAACATTGGAAAAAAATTTGATCAATAATTCTAAAAATAATAACCTGAATTACTGTAATAGTAACAGCAACAATAACATTGAAAATCAACATTCGAGAAAACAGCGGTCTTGCAAAAACTCTGATATTCAAAATAATGGAGGTAAAGAATATAATCTTAAAGAATTCTTGACATTGTTGAAAAAAAATATTGACAGTCTGTTCACAATTTTTTAATTTCAAAAAGAACTGAAAGCAAGTAAAAATCTGGTAGTTCTAGTAAAAAAGCACTGGGTTTGATATATTTAATTTTATGGAAAAATAAAATGGACCGAAACTAATATATTCCTCTTTGAAATCATTAAAAAAAGCATGACCCGCACGATATTTCAAGTGTTCTAAATAAATAGGCAATACTTGAAAAGTACAACTAGTTAAAAAAAAGCTATCTATATTGGGTTCATTTTATTAGGAACTCATCATGTCTTTCAAGTAGATAAAAATTTCAATATTAGATATATGTATATACAAATTTGAATTTAAATGGTTTTCTCGTTGTAATTTAGGTAAAAATTATAATAATAGTGAACAACGTGGGACATCTAAAACTAATAGCTCAACATCATCTGCAAATGTCTACAATTCCACTAATAATACTTACGCTCGTAAAACATCAAAATCGTTGAACTCTGCTGGCTTATCTGCAAGCGGACAACAGAGGGCTCGATATCAAAATAACTTAAATGCATCGTATTCCTATTCTTCTGCGAAACGTAGTCGCAACAGTAGTTCATATGCAACATCGTCATCGTTAAATAATTCATCGTGCGCTAATGGCACTGGAAGTGATCGCAACTATGAATTAGCAAAACGTTTTCTTCGAGCCTGGTATACCTACACTCTGAAGATATTAATATGGCTTTTTTATTTGGTTTATGATATTGTTGTCCTCGGTTGTAGTATACTATATGAACGTTTGATGTTTGCTTATGAAAGCAGTAAAACTTACGCAAAACAATTGCACAAAGATCTTAAACAAAATTCGAACAAACCAGGAATTTGGTTCAGAAACTATTGTCGACAATTTGATGCAAAATTTTCGAAAACTTCCAAATGGGCATTTTGGCGCAGATTTTTTAAGAAAAAACCACCAGATGCAACAAGTGAATCAATTAAAACAGGAAAACTACCGGCAACGGGCGATGAAGCCATGTATCAGTTATTAAATTGCAAAGGAAAAGATGCTTATAGGTGAATATACGTTATTTTAAAAAAATATTCCTAATATTGTTTTTTTTATCATTAGTATTTTAGGCGTTCCACCTAATAGTTCACAAGAACAGATACGTAAACATTATAAGAAGATTGCTGTTCTAGTGCATCCAGATAAGAATAAACAAGCTGGTGCTGAAGAGGCTTTTAAAGTTTTGCAAAGAGCTTTTGAATTAATAGGTGAACCGGTATGGTATTTGAAAATAGAAAACGTTTTGCGTTATATAAATATATATAAATATATATATATATATATATATATATATATATATATATGTATATGTTTGTAACTATATATATATATATATATATATATATATGTATAGGTTTGTAACTATATATATATATATATATATATATATATATATATATATGTATATGTTTGTAACTATATATATATATATACTATATATATATATATATATATATATATATATATATATATGTTTGTAAGGGTATATATATATATATATATATATATATGTTCGTAAGGGTATATATATATATATATATTTTTATATATATATATATATATATATATATATTTTTATATATATATATATATATATATATTTTTATATATATATATATATATATATATATATATTTATATATATATATTTATATATATATATATATATATATATATATTTATATATATATATATATATATATATATATGTATATATATATATATATATATATATATATATATTTATATATATATATATATATATATATATATGTATATATATATATATATATATATATATATATATATATATATTTATATATATATATATATATATATATATATATATATATTTATATATATTTATATATATATATATATATATATATATATCTATATATATATATATATATATATATATATATATATATAAATATATATATATATATATATATATATATATATATATATATCTATATATATATATATATATATATATATAAATATATATATATATATATATATATATATATAAATATATATATATATATATATATATATATATATAAATATATATATATATATATATATATATATATATTTATATATATATATATATATATATATATATATATAAATATATATATATATATATATATATATATATATTTATATATATATATATATATATATATATATATTTATATATATATATATATATATATATATATATATATTTATATATATATATATATATATATATATATATTGATATATATATGTATATATATATATATATATATATATATATATATATGTACGCGTTTGCATATATTCTAATTTTTTAAGGAAAACCGCCTTGCATATGACCAAAGCTTGGCGGAAGCTTTGCACGCTGAAAAAGCATGGACTGAACTGCATGATTTGTTGTCACAATTGCAAACAAAGATCACTGAAGCTGCCAATACCATAAGGTAAGATAATAAAAAAGTCCGTTCTAATATCAGACTTGAAGTAAGAGTTCCTTATGCAAATTGGATTTTAATTTACCTTACACTTTTGGTGTGTTCATTTAAAAATTTTAAAATTTTAAAAAGCAATAAATTAAACATACTTTCTTTCATATTGCTTCATAAAATAATAAATAAATATATATATATATATATATATATATATATATATATATGTATGTATGTATGTATATATGCAAGCTTAAAATCAACAATTAAAAATAGCTTCAATGCAACGACACCTTAAAAGAAAACTTATAAACTATTTGGCATAAAATGAGAATTATCATAACACATGGTTTCAGCGGCTACATTGAGTAGGCATTTCCAACAAATTTTTCTGTTTTGTTTTCTACGATAAACCGTATAGTTGCACTTTTGAATTTCCCTCATAATTACATCTAAAAATTAAAGAAAAAAAAACCAAAATGCGATGGATGTACATATCAATATTATATTCCATTTTATAGATTTATGTGAAACTTTATTACGCAGATCATCGTTTGAGACCGTCTGACTGACATTTATACTATATATTTGTATTACATATATACAATATTAGAGAAGGTTTTGTTTAAAATTGTATGTATGTATATTTGAATACATACATAGTATGAATGCTTACATAGTCTTAATAGTATTATAAAGCTATTCAAACATGTTGTTGCAGATGTAGTACTTGTGGTTTGCGTCATCCACGTAAAATAACAGATCGTCCACACTATGCCGCTCGTGACTGTGCATCTTGTAAAATACGTCATTCTGCCAGAGAAGTATATTCATAAAGTTTTCTTATGATGTATATTACAATTATATAAAATTTTTTATATATCCCTTACGCTTTTATTAGGGTGACATTTGGGCTGAAACTAGTATGTTGGGTTTACGTTGGAAATATTTAGCTTTAATGGAAGGTAAAGTCTATGACATTACCGAATGGGCCAACTGTCAAAAAGGGGCATTAGCTCATTTAGAACCCAATTCGCATATGGTACAATATCGTATTGTTAGAGGTGCCCAACAGCAGCAGCATCAACAAAAACAACAGGCCCAGCAGCAACAGCAGAATCATCAACAACAACAACATACTGGATCTCAATATCCCGGCACTGGTGGTGTGGGTGGTAAATTTAAACGTGATATACCACCTAGGTAAATTAACGTAACTTATTCTTGAAATTCTTATTACATAACTACTATTTTAACTCTCTTATTTAGTGAGGCGTCGCTGCATGACTTCCTGGATAATTTATATAGCGGCCAGCATCCCCAGCAACAACAGAATACCTCTGCTTATGCCGGTTCTAGCCGCAGACGTAATCGTCGCAATTAATTTTTAGAATGAAATATTTCCTGTCATAATTTTTACCATTAATCTTACAAAAATCTGTCTAGTAATATAACGGCATTCGTGTTCGATAGAAATTTCTATTTTCAGATTCAGTTTCGTTCAAATCAAAATTATGAATTTCTCATTCAGGATATTATTTTAACCACTTCAAAATAATTCGAATTAATTCACAAAATAATAAAACTGACAAAGGACATATTGTTCTTAAAACTTTATTTAATTACCCAGAAATCAGTTCTGATAGTTCAGCTATCCTAATGTTGTCCCAATTAATTGTTCATCGGCATGTATCCGGTTTGTCAACTAATACTATGTTTAAGTGTTTTGTTTATAATTCGTTAAGAGTCGATTTTATATCCAATATTTTCAAATATTAAACTTTTTCCTAAGAACAAACTCCTAACGAAATTTTTATTCTAAAACAAAAATCAATAAATTGTTTAATGAAATTAATAAAATGGATAGCCGTTTGTTTTGCTCTATTTATTATGTAAATATAAATATTTAAACATTCGCTTTTTAAGAAATGGATATATAAGGTTCATTATAAATGAAACCCAGTAACAATCTGACAAACGCTTCATGGCATTGAATTCGATAGGCTATAGATATGTATTAATTCAAATAATTCAGTTACTAAAATTGTTTATATTTAATTAAATTAAGCATAAAAATGTTTGGAAATTAAACATTAATTTTTTATCTTTGAAACTCTATCGAATTTCTTTTGTTCTGTGCATTTCTTTATAATTTGAATTACTAAACGTTTTCATCTCACCTCCCTCACTAAGTTAGTGTCCTTTATGTTTTATGATAAATATTATAGACATACATTGTTTAGATAGCATTATGATATTTACTAAATAAGTATTTAATATTGTAAAAATTCTTACCAAATACTTTGCAACTTCAATTAAAGAAGCAAAAATAAAAATTAAAAAAAAAAAAAAATATATATATATATATATATATATATATATATATATACATACATATATACTAACTACATCATATTATAACATATTACATTTAAATGTAGTATTAATTATCGATAAATCTTACTCTTATCAAAAAAATAAACAATAAAATATTGTTAATGAAATTAAATTTTGATGTAAAGAAATTAAATTTTAGTGTTTCTTCTCAACATCCGTTAAGGGATTTGCCAGGGAAGGAAACTGCAATCCAAAATTGAGTGGAGTGCAAAAGTTGTCTTACAACTTATAATACAGGATGTTTGCTATATAATCTGGTTACAATGCAACCAATAGCTCTTGTTTGTTTAGAGAATACAGTAATAAACTGCTGATTTCACGATGTCGAAAGAATTCTTTCTTTACAATTACAATATATATTTACAATATATTTCAAAGATAGTAATACGAAAATAAGAATTCCTTCGGTACCATGAAATAGGCAGCAAATGTTACAAATAGCAAGCCATTTTCATTGAAATATTAAACATCTGCAACACAGATTTCAAACTTATAATGTGAAATTTTCATACAAATCACCTAAACGTGTAAGAAGTTATTGGATTTTTAACATCCTTTGCGGATATCCGTTTCCTACGAAAGGAAAGTATTTATCGAATTTATTTTAAGGCGAGAACATTTTCTACATTTACAACTTGAGCATGAGTCTTCAGTCTTTTAAAATGAGTGTGAGCGAAATTATAAAAGACTGCCACTCGGTATCGATGTGTCGAGCAATAACATTTGAAACAAAAACAAGTTTCAACATATTTTTGTTGATTTAAATATAATCGTTCGATAGAACGATATCTAGTCGCTGGCACTTTAGACCAACTCACAAGTGAAATTATAGGCGAAAGTAAGAGCATATCATAATGAACTAATAAATAGAAAATTAGATATTGAACTAAATATTTCTGTATTACTACAAATCACAAAAAAAGAAGCATGACTTTTCTTGGAAATAACCTGTCATACAGTTGCAGTTTTCTGTTATGTTAAAAAATTTTAATGAAATATTTACTACCACGTTTGCTCTTTTATTTAGTGAAAAATTTCTTCTTGTAAAAGTAAGTCTTTTTAGATATTTTCACATTATTATTAGGTTTCAGGAAAAAATTTAATATATTAGAATTTTCCTAACATTCTATGTATCTAGTTATGTTGCAAACTTTGTCCGCATTTATCAAGTATTTTTCGTCTTAGTTATTATTTGTTAACATATTAATAAATATTACTTTTGTTATAACTTTTTTTCGCCGATTTATATATTCGCTATGCTTGACGTAATGCACACACATACGATTTTGATGTTAAGGATTTGAACACTAAGTGTAATAGAACTGTTTTGGATACAATATTAGTGAAAATGTCTTCAATGAGTACGAAAGGACATTTTAGCTTTTTAATGACAACTTTGTTAAGAGCAAGATGTGCTACAAAAACATTCGTTTTGCTGAAATTTTACTGTAGCTGTTTCATATACTAATTCTCTATTAGTTTTTGAAAGTTTATGCATGAGTTAAGTTTTCAGAATTAGGTTGAAATCTATTGTATCTGTTACTTTAGCGATAGGTTTTAAGAATTTGCGAACTCTTTCTTGTGCGAATTTTGAAACTTATTTATGGCACAAAAAGTTTTAAGTGCACACCGAACATTCCAAATAAAAAACACTAATTTATTTTTCTTCAACATTCAATACAAAGTTTTGTTTTATTTATGTTTTAAGATTTAGTATATGTTCTTATTATCTATTTACTAAAATACAATACAGATTACATTAGAAAATAATATTCTTTTAATTTGATAAACTAACTAAAGTTATTTGTAGTAACTAATATTAAAAAGGCGATTTCTTAAAAACAAATTAAGAGCAAAATAAGACTGTAAGAAAAGTAAAATAAAGTATGTATGTACATATATTAAATTAAAGTATAAATCATTTCACTTTAAACTTAATGTATAAAACAAACTTAACGATTATGCTACACAATTTCGTTAAATATACATATTTTTCATTAACTAATAAATGTTTAACTAGTGTTTTAAACGTGTTGTATTTAGTTAATGTTTTCATCAAAATTTATTAAAACATGAAAAATAATTTGGAAAAGTATCTTTCGCCAAGTTTAATTTTTAATAAAAACAAGGAGTGTAACGCAGTTTATGACTAGTTGTTTTAAGTTTTTTCATCTTTTAAAGATATTTTTTATTTTGTAGACACTAATAAAACTGCTTGATTATATATATATATATATATATATATATATATATATATAAATATATATATATATATATATATATATATATATAAATATATATATATATATATATATATATATATATATATATATATATATAAATATATATATATATATATATATATATATATATATATATATGTGTGTACATATATATATATATATATATATATATATATATGTATATATACATATATATATATATATATATATATATATATATATATATATGTATGTATATATATATATATATATATATATATATATATATCTTTTGCTTTAAAAATTACAATACAATAATATTAAAGTATTTATACTTTATGCATGCTTTTTTTCTTTCAGTGTAAATGTAGTCATTTTGTAACTTGAATATAAACCATTGAAAAAATTATACACATGTCTATTAAACTTTTTTATTTATTTTAATTTATTTATAATAACATTAAATATTAAAAAAATTATAAAGGATAATTTTTACAACCTGTTCCAGATGACAATAAGACAGCTATACACTGCCAATAGTACCGGTTTGGCCTGCAATACCTTGCATTTGTTTACAAATAATAAACATTTCTGAAGCTTAATAGCTGAAGCTTTTGACTAGTAATAGAACACATAACCCTCATTCTTAAAATGAAATGGAAGTGATATTTTCACTATTTTTGTGCTTTGGATTTTATAAGTAAAAGTTAATTTTTAGAGATATTACTCATTAAATAATTCGGTGTATAAAGGATACTCAAGTGCTCTTCCAGAAATGTAACAAACTGCTACGTGAAGTTAAAATTGTCATATATTTTACCAATTAAATAAAAAGTTTGGTCGCTAGCCATAAGCTAGAAAGGTGGCAAATTCATCATCCAAATTTTTTACTAACTGTCTGTTTTGGTTAATAAGATATATGTATATTAACAATAAAATATTCAAAAACAAGTTTGAATATTTTATTGTTGTTTCAATATAAATTTCCAAATGAAAGCTTTTATACCATGTGTATATTTTTTGTGAAAAAAATTAAAAAGTCGAAAAATGCAACGATTTTAACAAAAAACACAAATTTTCAACATAACATTGCCATTTCTAAATTTTTTAGCGCTTTTTTCGACATTTTGAAATATGTATGTATATTAATTATTTTCCACAATTGTTTTTTTTCAGTTTGACTAGTTTGTATCTTTTTTGAATTTTGTGATAAAAATGTTTTCACTAACTTTATACCCTTGTTTTTGATTTTACTAATTTCAAAACTGTTCGGAATTATTTTTTCTAATCACTGTAAAATAGAACTCAAATAAATTTTAAGGTTTGTGTCCGACTACAGAAGCTAGAAATTACTGTCTCATTCGCGATAAGCGGAATTCATTCCAAATTCGTGATCACCTTGACGTATGTTTTTTCCTATAACAATTTAATTGTCGCAAATAGTAATAAATTGTTTCCAGAACAAGGTAGTAAATTCTTTCCAGCAAAATATAAATATCTGTACAATAATTTTCTTTGATATTCGTTAATTTTTTTATAGTAAGTATGTTAATTCTATGACATATTTTTATAGATTTTTGGCCATATTTAAATATTTTATATGCTTTTAAGGAATGCATAATTGAAATAAATTTCTGTACACCAATTTTTTAGTTTTCGTATAATTTGTTAACGTTAGCTTAATTTGTTAGTTTAACTTGTATAAATAACAAAAAAAAAGTATTATTTGAAACAGTACTTTTTCAACAGGTACAAAGCATAAATTTATTTAATTTTTGTTTTGTTACAATTTATCAAAATTTCTTTTTTTAAGTCATGTAAGGAGCTTTTTTATATACACACATTTTATATATACAAATTTTTTTATGACCTCTGCATCAAGGACTATTTTGGCAATTTCTATTCATTTCTATATCAGTCTTGTTTAGTCCTCGGATCTGAATATATTTTTGAGGCAAACTATTCTAACAAAATATTGCACAGAATCAAAAGCTGGTACAAAATAAAAGTAATTTAAAATACGGAGTCACATTGTATATCAACAGTTAATTGCACAACGAAAAGATAACAGGAGTTTCATATCGCGATCTTTTATTTTATTAATTTTTATAACTTTAGTGTAGGAGAGAACACAAGAAAAGGTAGTACGAGATTTTCATACCAATTTGTCACATGACTTAGCCGGAGGAAAAATTATTTTATTTTCATATTGGGTTTTATTATTCCTTCCCCCAAATAAATGATTACATGTTATGCAAATCACTGAAAATTTTAATAAAGCGAAAAATGTGGAATAATCCAAATGCAAAAAAAAATAACATTAGAGAAGAACAAATTTATTTTTTCTTAGCGATGATAAAGCAATTTACGTCGAAAAGCGTACTTTTTAATTCTAGGGAATCGTTTGAGATGCGTGTGAAGATTACCTAAGGAGTACGAAACTTATTTATGAGTTTACAACTCATTTGATAATTATGTCGTTTGTTTACAGCTGCATGTATAATTTATTAAAATTTAATAGTTGTTTTGACAATTCTGTAGTACATAAGATAGATGTTAATAACTCCACGCTGACTTTTCGTTATTCTAAAGCACTGTTGATGATGAATAAGTTTACACGAGCTTTAATTATATTTGGATTTTTCTTTCCATTAACATGTTAACTTAAATATATTGAAATAGATTGAATAACAACTTGGTGGTGTTAACATCAAAGCGGCTTAAACTAGTTGACAAAACTACTACAATAAAAACAACGATAGCAATTCTCACTGTCATGTAGAGAGGCTCACATTTAATATATTTTTTAAAATTTACTTTTCAAGCACATCTTGATGGTATCAAATATGACGATAATTACGTTTTAGTATATATATATATATATATATATATATATATATATATATATATACATGTATACATATATATATATATATGTATATATATATATATATATATATATATATATATACATACATACATACATAAATAAATATATATATATATATATATATATATATATATGCATATATATTTATGTGAGTTAGGACCTTTCCACATGAAAGCAGGAATATGCCTGTATGCATATGCAAGTATGCTTATGTCCATAAAATGTTATTCTTTTGTTGTCCACGGTTATCAGCAGTTTTTAAGTCGCTTTGAATGTCATTGCAATTAAAGATTTCACAGCATTTACACTCCATGTATGTACGTACGTCAAACTTTAGCATTGTTTATATGTATATTTCTTATGCACATGAAATAAATAAGCAAAAAATCGGTGGTATTATTGTTGTTAAGATTAAATATTTGTATTTGTGTAAACGCTTTTAAAATTTTCTGTCAAGCTTAATATTAGTTTCAGTCAATGTTTGCAGCAAAATGTTAATATATGAAAGCTTGCACGCAGTAATAAGAGACTACATAGCATTTAGTATTTAAAATATAAGTAAGCTTTTCATTGAAAACTTCAAAATTTGAGAAAAAAAATTTTATTAGACATCATACTTTGTAGGTTCCGTCTTCAAAACTTTTTTTAAATCAAAATATTTTCAGTCCAGTAAATTTATACCCAAATTAATCACTATGAACATACTTGTTGACGGGTGGTTCCATGATTTTGTCTTGTGTTCCGTTTACAGTTTTTTTTATCATGTACTAATAAGTGTGGAGGGAATATTTACACCAAGTGGCATCGTTAAAGTTGTCGAATCAACGAAAACTTGGCATCAAGAGAGTTAATGGTTCCTTCTATTTATGTGGAAATTTATAAAATAATGTTGAAATTTGAAAAATAATTTTAAATACTATGTTATTCTGTTGTATCAAGATTCTATGCTCTGTATAATTCGGCATGGCAAATTAGAATTTGCATCAAAAGTTTTTGTTTTTTAGACACATACAATCAATATATGTACCTTTAACATTCTAGATATTAAAATCATTATATGATCACATTCACAGAATTCTGAGGTAGTTGTTCTATTTCATTCTCTTAGTTTTTCTTTTTGTTGTAGTTTCTGTTATTAGAAATTTCAATTCAATTTTCAAAGTTTATAGAAAATTCAACTGAAATTCATATTCAATTTGCTGATTTGTGGTTTTTAATATCCTCAACAAGAAAATTTAATATGTGTTTCTTTCACCAGCCATTTGCCACACTTGCAATGGCTTCAAATTTAGCTTTAGCTACCGCAGCTACGGCATTTGCAGCAGCGGTGGCCACTGAACCGTTTATTACTGGAGGCGGTTGTTGCTGTTTTCCAGCCGCAACTGCTGCTGCAGCTACGGCGAGCAGTGAAGCTGAGGAGGTGGGCATAAAATTGACGTTTATATTAATGGGATGTACAACGGGCATTGAAGTGAAATTCTTTTCTAATAAATCAACACCATTCAGGAAGGGTATCAATACATTGTAGTCAACATTGAGGGGTATATAGTAAGTGCCTTGGCTATGCAGAGCAAATATGGGAACAGCAAAACTACGAGCTGGCAGTGGTGCGGTAGTGCTGGTAGGGGCACTTACGTGGCTTTTATTATGTATGAGAGGTCCTGAAGCAGCTTCTGTTTTGATGTCACTAAACGGGCCGAATGGTTTTTCATCTCTCGTTACCGTATGGGGGTTGTTGGTTCTAGAAGTGGAGGCCACACGCACTTCTCTCTCTTCGGTAGTACTGTCATTGTGGCTACTAGCAGCCTCAGCTAACTTGCGTTTCTTGGCAATGATGGGTGCGATTTCAGGATCAGTACCATCCTTAGAATGTTCAGAATGCACATGTGAATTTTCACTTTGCAACAACGGTGCAGCTGGACCATGCTCACTGGAGGTCTCTTCGTCGTGCAGTTCATGATTAAAACGTTCTTTTATATGATTTTTGTACTTATAATTGTTATTGTGCTCAATATCATGAGACGACTCAGAGTAGTTGCGCAAACGACCCTGCAGCAAGCTGTCCTGATGATTGCCTAAGTGCGCATGTGCATTATTAAGATGATGATGGTGATGATGATTTGATAGTAGCGTATCTCGAGGTGGAGGTGAATGCATATTTGAAGTATCGGTGTGTGTAATAGGTTCTCGAGAAGAATCAAAATCATGATTACTTGAGTCAGTATGGTGATGTAGAGAAGCAGGAGCAGTTGAGGTAATCACTGGTGCTTGATGAGGCTGTTGTTGCTGTGCCGTACAACTGCTGTTACCAACCAAACCTAAGTTACCTACAAGTGTTGTTGAACTTGTAGCATTATTAGCACTTGCTGTTGGTGCAGAAGCCACTGTAGTTGAATTGCTAGTAACAGTATTGTTTATATTGTTATTCACACTGGTTATACCATGACCATCATTGGCATTGCTATCCATTTGATTGACATTAACGTTACGTTGCAGTTGATTTATGTGATTACGGAAACTGAGATCTTTGACATCATTGTGGTCATTGCTATGCTCAATATCAGAAGTACCCAGCATATCGCGTAACTGGCACAATGGTGGTACTGGGTGAAATGTTTGATGTGGACTACCACTTGAAGCACTAACATTATCTGAAACATGACAGCCGCCGCGGCTACGGTAGCAATCATCTGTAAATATAAAATTAATAACATTTATATTTTGTTATACGAGTACTTTAATTTTAATAAATAACTTACTCTTCATGATTTCATCACAGTGCTCCTGCAGACGAGCCAATAGACGATAACAAAACTCTTGCATTTGACTATCGTAAAGGAATTTAGCCGCCTCTTTCATACAATCCGTATACCCCATGCGGTATTCATTTTCTTTTTGTAGACACTCGCTTTGCAAATGTTTTAAGTGGCGTATGGCCATTTCAATTATTTCGGTTTTCTCAATACGTCCACGACCTTTGCGTTGATATTGAGGTGGGATAAGGCGTGACAGATCGGCCAAACATGAATTCATCCGATCTCGTCTTCTCTTTTCAATAATACGATGTGATAATGGATCTTGCTGTTTAATGAAATAGGCCAAAAAAGAAAACAATACAAGGTCAATTACATTTCACAACGAACTAAAATGAATTAATATTAAACTTTAAAAATAACACATATATATATATATATATATATATATATATATATATGTATATGTATATATCATATAAATATGTAGCCTCGGTTCACACTATGAAAGTGACATAGAAATTCATAGATTTTAACCGAGGCTTATATACATAAGCATATATGTATATGTAGATACCATATTTTGTTTTTAAAATAATGTAATCGGCAGATAAAATTTAAAATTTTATTGAAGCTTCTGATAAATTTCATGTCACGATGAACTCCAAACATCATAGGAAACCGCCAATGTAAAAAATTTTCTTTTCTTTCTTTTGAAATTAATAAGACAAAAAATGTCCTTCTAACAGAATAAAAATTTAAAACAATAACTTATTTTTTAAATTTTTTTGGTAAACTATTTATAATTTTATAACTTAATTGTGCCATGTTTTACATCTTCATAAATAATGTGTTAAAATATAGTACATATTTATATATATAATATACATACTAATTATAATGTTAAATGTGAGTCTAATTTTTAGATTTACAATAATTTAAAATATTTTGTGAAACGTTAACGTAAACAACATAGACTAGATTTGTAAGCATCCTTTATGGGTTTTATGTGAAGCTAATTGAAGTTTTGCATATCTGCCGGGCAACAATATACTTCAGTCTGTAAGGAGAAATATAACCAAAATAACATTGTCTTTGAAACTTCAATTCAAAACATCATTGTTCTATAACAGGTTTGAATTTAGCGTTGTTTTGCCTGCTAAATTTTTAAAAAATGTGACCAAATCAAAATGTCAAATATACCAATGCGTTCATTTTGTAGATATTCCCAACTATAACGAATAATATTTTCAACGAAATGTGCTTCGTATGAAAGAAAGTGAATAGCTTGTGACAAATTCAATGGAACCAGAAGGCATTTAGAATTTTCGAAAACAATTTTTGAAAATTTTTAAGTTTGTTTGACTTGATACTCGGAAATGTCGCTATTTACAAAAAGGCTTGTAATCATTTTTATTTCTTTATATTTAACTTTTTTGCAGTATATATGTACTTAATTGTTTATGTGATCTCTTATGTACATGTTTATGTTTTTTTTTCGGAATTTAACTAATAAAAAGTACATATTTTTTCCTTCGCAGTGAAAACTCAATGTTAAATCGGTTGATATTACCATAATTTCCTTTTTATAATCGCTTGTTTTATTGCAAAACAGTTTTAAAAACTTATGCTTTAAGATATATATTTTGCTATGTATAGTTGGTACGAAGGAGCACTTTTGTTAAAACAGATAAAGATTTTAATTTTCTGATTTTTGTTGTTGTTGTTATATGTATTTGTGTATATGTAAATACTGCAATTCTAAAAATATTCAGCGTTACTGTTAGTTAATGAGAAAGTTCAAGAATATGTTTCCGATTAAAAAGTTCTGTAATGTCGTATGTTTCATTCTACTTAAATGTAAGAAAGTTTTATATATTTAATATTTATTTGCTGTAGGTAAGTTAATCAATTATTTATACGCTGCGATGATGCAGAACATTCGTGTTCGTTGGATCCATATTTTTCGTAACAGCAGATTTGGTAACTAGAATCCAGTGTAAGTAGGTTGTAGTTGTGGGCGGTGTTTATTTTTTGGTACATACATAAATATATTCATTTTAAGTCTGTCTATATGATATTTTATTTACAAAATTTGCATCCTTATCATGTGTTTGATAGAACATATGGTTAATATATAGAATTTGGTTGTAGTATTTCGTTTATTTTTCTTAGAAATATTTACCCTCGAGGTTTTATTACGTCTTCCCGTGGCATATTCTGCATCATCCTCGCTGTAGGCGGTGACATTTGTTGAAAAATTTAAACTAGATTCTGTACAATAAGGAAAACTGGATACAGCTGCTTCACTGTTGGTATGAATTGTTTTTGTTTTTATTTTGATTTGTTTATGGAAAAGAAAAATAAAGGAAGAACAAAAATTTAGTTTAATTTGTTTTAAATCAAGTTTATTAATATTTTAAAAATTAAATAGATAGATATATAACATAAACACTAAAATAGAATTAAAACTATGTACTCCAGAGATACACAGACACCAGGACCTTAGTGAAGTTTTATGTTTCAGATATGTTTGTTTACACATTGCATCGTGGTGGTCATGCTTGTCATTTTCGTTAGAATTCTTAAAGGCCAAACCCTCCCTACTTAAGGTGTGTTAGGAGGCTTTTTGTAAAACGAGAAATGAAAAAATATAAAAAGCAATAATATAAAAAATCATTTTTACAGAACTTCTTAAGAAGACAAATTAGCTGCCCACAACGCGGACACTTTTTACGTCATAATGCAGGTAACTATCTTGTTCTCTTAAGGTATACAGTGGTTCAAAAGCAAATATATACATATACACATGTATGTATGTATGTGTATATAAGTAAACATATTAGACATACCCATACAATAATCTAAAATAAAAACTTTTTCAACACTTAAAAACTATAAAAAATATACGAAAGGTATTCCTTTCACTGGATAAGTAAATGAGATATGAAATTGCAAGATGTAAAATATGTTTATTAATATAAATAATATATGCGATAGCAAGCAAGTTCATTTCATTCCAATACTCGACTTTTTTTATTAGCACCAGATGGTCGGAATTTCAAGAAACAAATATATAAGGATTTGGTTGCTTTCCAAACAATTTTCAAAGCACTTACCATTTTTTTTTTACTAAGAATTTAGAAAAGTTATTTATAATGTGATAACTATACAAAAATACCTGACGTCTAAATTGGTAAAAGACCATACACTTTAGGGTCTGCCACAAAAAATGTATACCTGTATTTATATACATACATTTAAGTTTCCCTATATATGAAAAAGATATAGAAGATATTATTTCTCAGCACATAATAAACTTGAAGGTCAATGAAAAAGAAAATGAAGCAAAATGTACATTTTATAAAGGCTTTTTACCTGAAATGGTTTCGTGATTGATTATTTGAAACTTACAGAATATTAAAAGCATATATATATATATATATATATATATATATATATATATATATTGACTCCGAACATGTTCATTTTATGATTAATAAGTAGAAAATAATAACATTATTATTTCAGATATTTGAACTATTCATAGAGAAACTGTCTGACTCGCTATAATATGTAACCCGTTATAAAATATTTAATTAAATTTCTTTCATTAGATAAACACGTTTTTCTTTAACATGAGTTGTTCAAAATTCAAAATAAACACGTTTTATTTTGTGCAGTGAATATCTCCTCTTAAATAATACGATTCAGTGCAATAAGAAAACTTGGCATGAAAATTATTCTTATTTTATACACATACATACACACATGTGTACATACAGCCACATATACAAACAGCATCCCGGTGAACCTTTAATAGATCCTTCAACTTCAGAGTAGGAAAAATTACTCACAGCTATATATACATAAATATAATCTATGTAAAGAGAATCATGTGTTGCTGCATGATATGCAGACATATCGATCTTTTGCTGCAAAATTGACTTAAGCCAAAGTTCTTTATATTCTTAAAAATTTGTTCCGCATATTTTAAATTTCCCTCTTAATAGGAACATCATATCACTAGATATCATTCTCGAACAAATACGTTTCAAATAACAACAAAAGTGTAATTGTGCGACAGAACGATATCTAGTGACATCGGGGAAGAGGCAGTTATAAACAATTTAACACTTTAAGCTCGTGGTCTATAACGTAAATTTCAAATGAATACAGTGCACAGATTCATATTGATTTCGTCAAAATAATTATTTTAATATTTAACATATCCAAATAATAAATTTTATCATTCAAATCGATAATTTGTCAACATCTCATAGCAATATAAAAGATACGATATACAAAAATTTTATTTAAAGAATTTGGATAATAACTCAATAGTATCAATTAAAAATGTTTGCAGGGATATTATGCAAACTTTTTCTTGTTCAAGGAACACACAAATCCATACATATATTATTGTATTTTAATAGGTATTAAAGCACTTATGCACATGCATACATATATATTGCATATGTATATGTTTATGCATATGCCCATGTGCACACAAAGTTTGCTTTAATGCACACACGTGCAATCACCCGGGCCACTAACCGAAAAGCCACTCTGATGTTATTAAACGTGAGGCAAAAAACGTTGAGAACGAACATGCACGTATTTCTTAAATGTGCAAAAATGAAATGTATCTGTGGAAAATTTATTTATTTTGTGTTCAGAAGGTCTCGACTCAACTTAATATTCGAATTTATATCTTTTTGAAAAACTACAAAATTCTATCGCTTATATCTCTAATATATTGTTGTTTGGAAATTGGTCTTAACAAAATACGGTGAAAATAATATTTACATTAAACAGCTTAGCGAACTTATTTTGTAGTTTTTTTTAATACAGCCAATTTGTTTACTATTTTTTCCTCGATTTCATGCATTCATAGATATAAAGTTATTGTTGGGCGCGAATACTGTTTGGCACAAGCTCATTTTCTAGCAAAGATATTTTACTCGACAGATTGAGAGAGTCATCACCGACCACAGTGACCCACATAATATGTGTAGCAGTTCTCACAGGTGTATGATACATCTTTGGTAAGATTTATATTGATTTAATTAAATAGAAGCGCAACTTTTAGAAAATATCATATAAAACATTTGTCTATGTACCTGCCATACAAAAATCATGTTGCAGCATAGAAGCTTGATCGTACTGATTATATAACTAATAATTTTTCTTCCAATAGAATATTCAAATTTGTATTAAATTTTTACACGATGTAAATAAAGTTATGCCAATTAATGCTGTATTATTAATCGCCCGATATGTGTCCTCAACTAATGTTGCTTATAAATTTTAACATCTTTTTTATTGTTTAATTCAATAAACAACACCTGTCTTAAAATTATTCCTGGGATAGAATAATAGATAATTTTTTTACTCAAGAAATATCAACACACGAAATTTATTTTTTTTTTATATGTATACGATCTTTTAGACGCTCAATAATGTCAGAACACATTTGGTTAGCAATGCACTTCATATTGGTCATTATATGAATGCTTTGACAAACGTATTTAAATATTTGGCAACTATAATAGAAATAATATATATCTACATACATATACATATATGTGTAATACGAACTAAATTAACGAAACTGATCTTATGAAATGATATGGCGCTTATATTAATATTATGATTTTATTTTGCTCAGCATCAACTTAATTTCGCAAAACGAAAATAATTATGTAGGTAAGTAGGCAATTGTGTACTATACATATATAGAAAAGGGTGGAGACATATACACATTTTTTATGTATTTGTTTATGTAAATATTTTTAGTGACAAACAATACATAGAGATGAACATTATCACGATGATTAATAACAATGATATTTGTTAAACCATTAATCATATTAAGAATGACATATTATGACCTTATTTTATGTTTTGTTACAAATAAAAATTTATATAAGTGTGTATGTACATACATGTGTATGAAGTAAGCCAACATTGTCACACGTGACGTATGATTAATATAATTAATACAAACTGTAGCTATAGCAATTACACAATTATAAATTTATAAATACATTCATGCTGCATGTGTACATTGTGTACATATGGATTGTGGAAGTATGTGTGGCTTGCAATTTGTAGTTTATTTTAAATTGCCCATCAAACATAAAAGCTTGACATCAAATTCATAGTGACTTGTGGTTTACCTCTTTTTGAAAATTGTTTCTCAAAAGGCGTTATAAGCAAATGAAAGACTCAATATGACCGTTAAAAATCTTGATATATATGTGTCATCATATTGTCAAACTTTTTTTAAATTTTTTGCCGCAATTAGATATTTTTTACAATGACGTAGTTATTTAGGCCACGTCTTTAACCTTTCTTTACTTAAGATGAAGGTAGTTTAAGACAAACAGTTGATGTCAAATTCGAATTTGAATGTCGAGCATCTGGCTTGGTTGATATATTCATGTTTTAAATGTTTGACCCTGCGTTTGGTGGGTATATACAGAAATTCTTATATACGAGTATATACATACATACATGCATGTGTAGGAATTCGTATGTTTTTATGAATTTATTTGAGGCGTACGTATTGGATATCTTTGTATGCCGAGTTCTGTCGTAGTGTGCACTCCAAATCTCTTACATACTTGTCTCGCCATCATTTTTAATTTATGACTCAATTACAATTTGTTACCACTTTACGAGAGAACATCATTTATTAATGATATTTTTTGTATTCGTTTATGTAATTTGCCTTGAAGTCAACAAATGATGTGTAAATAATGTCATCGATTTATATGAAAGTTAGTATGTGATTAAACTTCTCTAGACTTCAATAAATAATTTTGTTCCAAAATAATTACAATACGGCGAATTAAAGCGTAATAAAGTGTATGTTTATAACCTTGAATAAGTTTTATAATTATTCGGTCATTATGTTTTAAATTACATTACATTGACATTTTCGTTTCTTTTGTACGAGTATTTTAATTAAATTTGTAAAAGCGGAGATTTGATTCTTATGTATGTATGTATGTACTTATGTGTAGAGGGGGCTTGAACTTTTAATTTTAAAATGATTTTAGCAAATTAATTTAAAGCAATTTCAAATGGGTCTGCCAGGGTTAAGGGTTTTGAAGAGTGTCGAAAATTTTGTATACATATTTCATTCAAATGAACTAAATTTGATTGTAACATATTTGAGATTCTTGTATCTGCCGCCAAACCATTTTACATTGTTTTTGAAATTTTACTCAGAAGCATGAACTGATTCTTAATATTTGCTTTGTGTGTTGGCATTCAGTTAAAGATGAGGCCGTGAATAACTATCCATATACACCCGTGATTATATATTATAAATATATAATATTATACATATTAGTGAAAGACAAGACACTTCAAAATGTACCACAATTTTTTTAAAAACAAAAATCTAAAAACCCTATTAACCCCATTGAATGTCGTCCCATTCTCACATTCATAAAAAAAAAACAAAATAAAAACGAGAGTAAATTTTTGTATAGTTTAAAAGTTTTGAGGATTTTCATCAAATATTTATATATTTGGAAAGCTTTCATCATTTTATAAATTTTTTTTATATTTGATTTAAAAGCAGTAAGAATTAGGGATATATTAAATTCATACAAATATGTATTGAATGTTACTTTTTGAATATTTTGCAAAGTACCAAGTACACCTGAAGAACAGAAAAGGCATGAGATACAGTACGATCATTTTTTTTTAGTTAAACAAGAAGAAAAGTAAATTGCAATTAATATACGACAAAGCTTTTCTTGTTAAAAGAAGTGCGCATGCTTAGTTCCAAATCCATATACAGGATAAAAATAAAAAAAGAAATGAAATGCATCTTTGGATGAAAATATCTGAAAAAGGAAAGTTTAGCAGTGGAAGGAAGAACTGCTTTACAGATAGATATTGATAAAATTTAATATATATAAATAATTTACTGTTTGATTTAGTGTTTACAAATTTCAAAACAACATTTCATTTTGATTTCTTATTTTGTTAATATTTTAATACATACCAGTAAGTTGAAAAAAAAAAAAAATAAATCACTAAAATCTGCCCCTCTATCCCTCGCATTCACCAAGCCAAGAAAAGAAACCCAAAACTAAAGCACAACTATTTAAAAACTTTTGGCACACGAAATGTTTGTCATCGCTGAGACACTCAGAATCGAAACTAAATGAAATAGCAATTTGACGGGTGTGGTATTCGTTTAGTTAAATTTGAATTTTAAATGCCACCCATATCCATACTGGGTACCCAGCCCCTTAAACAGAAGCTACATCAACATAAATGAAACACGATTAAAATGCATGCATTTAACTGACTATTCGAATGATCATTAATTAGCGTCATTGTCGCATACAGCAAGCCAAATAATTTTATTTTGCCCGCTAAGCAACTAAATTTTTCGTACGCCCCCTTTTTTATAGTCTTATTCTTAAAATATCTACATACTTTGCATGTATGTATTTATATAGTATTTTCAAATGTAAATCATCTTTTAAAATAAGCAACAAACGAATATAAATTATTTAATCTCAAAACAAGTGTCGGAATTTGTTTGGTAATTTTGGCTATACAATCATGAAGATGACGATGATTGTACTTGTGATATTGATCTAACTTTAGTGAGAGGCGTTAACGTAAATTTTCATGAATTAAACGAGTGATACCCTTTTAACGTAAATATTGTTTATTTATAGTTTATAAGTGCTTTTTATATACACAAGATATGTACATGTGTCTGTATGCACGAGTATATGCAACTACAATGGGGATTCTTTATATATATTTTCTATTTTCAGAATTTGCCTGTCTGACGTTCTGTGTGCTTGTTTAGTGTGCAGAAATTTCAAATTGACGTATTTATAACGTTTATATTTAAATACATTGAATGATCATGGCAAAGTGTTAAATTTTATATTTTCTTTTTATTTACTTATTTTTTCATTATTTACGTACAAATTGTATTTAATCAAACGATTTGATCAGCGGATAAGCATTCATAATTTTCATGATGTTCACGTGATGTGAATAATTCATTGAAACGTTTTAAATTTTATGTGTATGTTAGAAACACATTTTTGAAGTGTATGAAAGGTACAAGTGTATTTAGCATTAAATTATAGTATGTGCCAACTTAGCCACAAACTTTATACGAACATAATATTCATAACGTTGATGATAACTAGCGATTCAATTGGGGGTACTAACAGAAACGAAAACACAATTTTATATGGACTTTGTTTATACTTAGATATGATACCTCATACGATTTTAATTAATTAAAAAATATTTTTAAATTTTAGACTACTAAGTTTAAATTCTCAGATGGCTAAAAATATTAAATAACTACAAGAGATAAGTGACGCAAGTGAAACTCTTTTTCAATGGTTTTATTTAGCTTTCAAGTTTAAACCCTAAAGGGCTGACAGCCTCTCTTCAAATTTTGAGTCTTCGTCATCTATCTATTAAACGGATAACTAAGATCCATACAGTTAGTTGACATGAACATGCAGTACTAATTCGACTTAACAGTTTCATATAAAACTTTTATTATTAAAAAGGGAGTTCTGGAAAAAAATGGCTTGCTATTACGTCCTGTTTGTTAAATTCGAAAAAAAAACGTTGATTATTAAGAGACTATGATTAAATGAAGGGATAACAGAAACTTCATTTTAAGATCTAGAAAATACTATCTAAATGTATTGAACTTAAAGAATAATACAAACTATTTTTGTGGAAATCACAACATTTTTTTTTGTATCAAACATTATACAGAATTATCAAATCTTGCTGGGACTCTTATATTGCTGAATCAAAAATCCTTGTTTCTATTTTAGTGAAAAAACCTAAACGAATTCACTATGAAAATGAATACATACATTTTTATATAGTTTTTTTTTTTTTTTTTTTAAATAAATAAGTAATATTTTCAGAAATTTTTTAATAAATCTTTAATATTTATAAAAATAAATGACTGAAATCGATATGAGAAATATTAAAAACGAAAATCTTGTATTAAGTTGTTTTCATGATTTCGGTTTTATTTATGACAAGTAAACAAGTAATTTATTTATAACATAAAAAAATACATTTATATACACGTGACAGCTTACTGAATTGCCTAAATTTGTTTTTGTTCTTCCATCAATATTTTTTTAGCACTTACTCGTGGTACGTGTGTATGTGTGAACTGCTAAGCATCCACATTTCACAGCATGCCAACAGGTACACATTAAAAAATGTAGATGTTAAATGATTTTGGAGGACAGCGCACAAGACCGTTTAAGTATTTTCACAAATAATTAATATATTCAATTAATATATTTACTGTATTTAAGTTTTAATTGGCAGCTTTATTTTCTATGAGGACTAGTTTGACAGTTATCAGTGGTATTGGGGATACTTTGGTAGACTGAGAAGCCGAACAGCCATGGATGTGGTATCGATTTTTTCTAAACAATATTCGTGATGGCTGTTTTAATTATTATCTGCTCGTTTGAATGACGAATATTACCTTATGTTATATATATAGTGCGAGTAAGAGGGTAGAAATATTCGTTTTTTGCACTGACGGAACATTTTTCTTTAAGTGTATGAACATATTTAACCTTGAAACCGGGTTGAAATTACGCTTCAATTTTGAATAGAGAATTGAAATATTTTTGATTGAAATTAGAAAACTGGTTTCCAATATTAATCTTATAACACTAATTGACATACTTTAGGTTTTCTTTTTAGTTTCATCTCAAAAATTCGTTTAAATTGATATTTTATGGTGTTAAATTGTCAAAGTTGTACAGTATTCCATGCATATTTGTTTTAAATAAAAATTTTCAACAACAAAGTCTTGACAATTTGTGACATATTGCCTTTTTATTTTAGGCTCGATTTTGCTCACATAAGTTTCAATGAATATTCTTTTTAGTTGGTCATCTCATAAGAGCTATCCATGATTTCCTGTGTCCAAACATCAACATATTTTCGGAAGTCACCACAAGAGGAACATTTTATTCGCATCATACAACTGTTTCGAGTTGTATGTGTATGCGTAATACTTTAGAAAATATGTACTAAAAGTTTAGATTATTGTTTATCACAGAGTAAAAAAATTTATTAAAATCAAACGAAATATTTAAGGTTAGATAAAATACCTAATACATTAAGTCTATAAATAGATTTATGAACAAAAACGTATTTTCATATTAATTATCAGGGCAACCACTAATACGCTTTAAAAATTGCTCTATTTGATTCTTACGTTTGTCAGTTTTAGCCTACACTTTCTTATTCGCGGTGCGGTAAAATTAAATCATCTCCAAGTAACTACATATATATTTGAATATAAATATAAATGTATCCATATATACATATTGGGATGGCCTGTTAATTATTTAGATACATGCTTACACACAAATACATCTACAAAGCGTTTTAACAGGTGATAACGAGAGATTAGAAAATATTTACACAAAATGTTTGACGTCAATGATTTTGTATTATAAAATTGCGGTGAAAAAACACGTGTTTTGCATTTTTCTTTTCTTGAAAACCAAAAGAGGCTTACAGATTTACACAAAGATGTGTTAGAAATTATTAGTCCCACCGAGCGTAGTTTTTCAATTTCAGCACGAATATGGAACTTCTTGTCAGTTGCACTTTTTAATTAATTTACATAATAGAATGTTTGAGACATCTAATTTTTTATTGATATAAAAAATTGTTGGTTTTTTTTTATTGTTATTTGTAACGGGATTTTCAATTTCTTCGAAATTTTATTTTGTCATCATATTTGTCTAACTACGAAATCGAATGGAAAGATCGGTCAAGCCTAGCTGACCTTTTCTTGAGCCATCCGCTACTACCCTAATAAATGTCTAATTAAATTTTAGTTGAATTGCTTTATAATAGTCTGGTTAATTTTGCATTGTTCCTGACATCGAAAAAAAATGTTCGCTGGGAACAAGACATGCGTGGATGTGTGGGCATACATACATACATGATAATATATACAAACGTATATTATATAAATGTGTGTGTGCATTACATATAAAATGGATATAAATATCTTTATTTCTTTCACATTTTATTTGAAGTTAATTAAATCATGACACGTGAACGGCCGATATATTTTTAAAACTTATAAGCACGTACAAGTACACTATATACACACATACATACATACTTAGCTTTCAATTTATCCTGGTTGGTACCTCAAGTAAAGAAGTAAGTTTACAAATATTTACGTTTACTGAAAATATTGTTATCTATATACATATACTATGTATGTATATCTTTATATACATTTTTGCGTACATGCTCGTGTATTAATATTTGCTTTTCGATTCTTATCACATTTTCAGGAAAATTGCTTATAAAACTAAAAAAGGCCATTGTAATGTGAAAACATTAATTTCAGAGATATGAAAAGAAAATTCTTTTGTATGATCCTGATGACACCTTTACAGCAGAAATTATGATGTTTCAATATATTATTGATCATATTCGCCTTTTTTGACTATTCTGCTCGGTTAGTATAATTATTTGTGCGCTTGTTTTTGAGTCGCAAATTAATGTTATTTGGGAAGTGAATTTCAGTGAATGTGGGCTTTTAATTTATTTTTTAGCGCTTTCTGTTTCGGATGTGCGGCAGAACAGGTGTGCTCACGTATGTATATATGAATATGTATCCATTCAATGCAGTTAAATTTTTCTTTGAATGATTCAGATAATGTATGTATGTATATTATGTACTTGATTATAAGATATATTGATAACCGCCTTAATTATATTTTTATTTTATAGCCTGCGGTTTTTATGTTAATTAAAAATTCAAATTTTATTTTTGCACATATACATATATTTATATATATATATATATATATATATATATATATATACATATATATTAATATATATATATATATATATATATATATATATACATATATATTAATATATATATATATATATATATATATACATATATGCATGTGTATATATATATATATATATATATATATATATATATATACATATATGCATGTGTATATATATTTATATATATATATATATATATATATATATGAGTTTTCCAACGCATTTATCTGTTGTATTTTAGCAGAATAGAAAGTTTTCTCAAAGTACCACTGTTTGGGATTTAACATGTAGTTTGGAATTTTCGGGTTATATAAATACGGAGAATTGTAAAAGGAAAATGTATATAAATTTGATATGTGTTTACAATTTATGTTTATTACATATTAAAATAATATGCATGTAACCGCATACATATACTCGCATGTACCATCATGTCATGAAATCGAGATTTGAGAAATTACATTATATTGTTTTATATTATACCTTTTTATGTTATATTATATTGTATTATATTATAGTATGTTATATTGTATTATATTATTAAATAATATATTCAATACCCCACTACTTCGTATATAGTTCACATTAAGAAACCCATTATTAGAACTTTTCTTATATAATTTTTTTTTTGTTATTTTGCACTTTTTTTATTAGATTTGTGTTGCTTTTCAAACGTGTTGTCTAATTGAACATCTGCCATATGTAATTTTAATATTTTCTATATATGTATGTATGTAAGAAAATCTTATTTTATTTTGAGCTTAACAAATTTAAATAACTTACATGCATGCATATACTTTAAAGAAAATATTGAGCAAATGTAGCAAAAAACAAACACACATTTCATTTGAAATAAATGACATTCCTTCTAATATTTAATTAAAATTTTCTTTTGCAATTCACACTGAAATATTGTAAATATTAAGTAAAATTTCATAAACGGTATTAATACACTTTGTACCACTTCTGATTATATCAATAAGCAGGGTTTTTATATGCTCAAATGTAACAATAATTAAATTTTTGTGATTATAAATGATACCTTTTCTTGTACTATTTATAAGACTTTATTTTTCTCTGTGTACACTATATATAAGTTTGATTTCCTGTTTATGCTACTCTTTTCGTTTTGCTTGCACTGTGTGGATGTGTGTTCATATTTTGTTGATAACAAGATCCCGAAATCGAGAACAACAAGAGCCAATTGAGTATTTAAATAAAATCAAATAATACTGAAAGCATCATCGCACAAAACCAAATGGCTCGTTGCCCAACAAACCCGAGATCTTAGTGGATTCAGATTATTTATGTAGGTATGCATATGTAAACCAATTTTTTTATTTAACCAAATTAATATTAATATAAAAATGTTGATTGTCTTTTGTAGTTGTTTACTAACCAAAACTATTTGCGTTGCTTGTTTATTTGTTAGGAACTGTCCCCATTTATATTTCTTTTTATACTTTTAATCACTTAGTTCACGTTTATAATTTACTGTTTATAATTTATTGTGTTTTTATTATATTTCATTTATTTCACTTGTCATGATTCAAGGAGCGTCGTATATGTGTGTATCCCGGGTTGTATGTATGTAAACCGGGTTGCATTTAAAGTATTTGTAATACTTTATTCTAATTAATAAAACAAATCTATTTAAAATTTTCTGCAATTGTGACCTCTTCGATTTTAGGCGACGATACTTGGGTATGTATGCCCATCTCTGAGTCGCATGACCTGTTCTCATAAATGGTTTCTTGATTTCTTTTGTTATGATTCCATAGTTTTTCATTAATAACTTTTTAGACATTTACTTGTGTATACCATTGACGTATATAATATTATCTGGTGGAATAATTCTTATTTACTTTTAGAAATGTGTGCAGTGTGTGTAGGTATAAGAAAAATATTTTTGATAAGAAATGATATCAGCTTCGTTTTAATTCGTGTCAACAACAGTATGTAAATATTTTTAACAATAAATTTCATACACTATAAAATTTTTTCGTAGAAATTCGGTAATCAATTCAAAGAAGACACATTAAAGGAAATTAGATATGAGTCATAAGTTTATAGTAGTATATAGGTATATAGCATATAAAATTAATTTAAAACTTTTAAGGACATTTTAAATTTACTATAAACATTCTTCGATGCACCTATATATAGATACATATATATACATATATATATATATATATATATATATATATATATATATATATATACCGTTTGAACGATTTATTTTATAGTTCGTTAATTTTTAATGGCAACTCTGGTTTAGACGTGAGCAATTTATGCAGATATTCTTATTTAATTTAATGATTTTGTTAATTTGTTCGCTCTTGCACACCATTTAAATTTGTTTCTACTTGATTTCTAAAAATAATACTTGAGCTATAAATTGTAAAATATTGCATGAAACAAAAGGAATATTTTAACGATGAAGCGAAAATATTATAAATGTTTATAAGAATATTTGCATTTTATAAACATACATACAATAATAAAATTAATTAAAAAATGCTAATAGCGAATTCGAGAAATACAAAACAACATAATAAACGTGGGCACTAATAAAACATCCGAAAACAAAATATCTTATTGAATTATTATGCATTATTCTTGTTTTTTTCCACTAACGTTGTATAATTAAACGCACGATGGAATAAACGTGACATTTAAATAAAAGAAATTTTATCGATAATACAACCTTGTTTTCAAATTAAAAGGAACTGTTCAAGTAAAATTAGGAGACATTGAATTTTAAGGGAAATTTTATTATTATTATTATTATTTGAGAAAATTTAACATTGATAAAGTCTGTCCTATATAAATTTCTTTTCTGTGCAAAGTAAAGAAAAATGCACGGTGGTTCTGGTCCATATTCTTATAAGTGGGGTTTTCTTCGTCTAAGTTCATAAGAGGAAGTTTTTGCCGCTCCCTCTTGAAGCTGTCTGAATGTGCACAAAGAGAAGCTTGATACTACTTTGGTTTTCTTTTACTGCCAAATTCACACATATATGACAATTTAGTTTATTTAATTTGTGTAAAAAGAATTTATTGCAGGCTCAAAGCAAAAACATATTATTTCATTTTATGTTTTTATTTTAGAGAAATTTTGTTGCAATAATTTGCATTTTTTTCATATATTAAAAATTTTTCCTTCACAACAAAGCAAATACTGAAAAGAATTGTAAGATAATAATTATTGCGAATAGCACAACAAAACAAACGTCTCGAGTACAAAAAGCTTCGTAGCAAGTATGCGATGTGTTTATATCCGGTATCTACCGCGACATTATTTAACAAGTCCCTTTAACAACTTGTGCACTAGTTGATTGTAAATTTGGTTACCAACAGTCATTGTGGCGCTACAGTTCCCCTGTCTGTTAATTTAATTATTTAACTTTTGTCCCGGCCTAAGAAATACATTTTTTTAATTTTATTTATTTATTTTTGAAAGTAAAAGCTTAAAATTATTTGGAAAGTAAAAAATACTTCAAACTAAAATGCTGCAGAGTGAAACAAGTATTGATTAGATAATTTTTTTTATTTGCCCAAACAGCTAAAAATAATATATTTGTATGAATGAATTGGCTGCTAATCGCTCGAAATATATTGAAAATATAAAACTTTTTTGTAGTTTCGTGCTATTTTTTAAGTAAAGTGACATGACATTTCTTGTTCAAATATTTGAAAAACTCCTGCGTATGTAAAAATAGTGCACTAGGAGTCCGTATCTGAAAACTAGAAGTTACAAATCTACCAGTAAAATACACAACAAACAACAATATGTTTTAAAAGTGTTCTTGTTTTGTAGGCAATTTCACTTATATATTTGCAAGTCGTATTTTTGAGAAACAGGCCACAGATGTGTTCAGTCATTTGAACTGATGTAAAATTTTTACTGAGATATAAAATTAAAAAAAAAAAATTTAAACTGAACAGCCATGGAACAAGAGTGCGCGGGGCAAAATGGATAGAAATCGATCTAAAATATATGTGTAACATTTTTATAAAATTCGTCAATAACATTTTATAAATATCACTGAATTGTGTACCAGAAAGCAGAGGATTAACAATGCAATTTGTTAGTGCATCCAAATTTTAAGTGTACATTTGGTTTTAATTATATGTACGTAGTTATTTAAATGGCCAAAATTTTGAAATATTTTTCACATTTCTCCCATTTTTTTACATCAGGACTAATATGACAAATATATAAGTATGTACAAGCATACTTATAAGTATGAAAGTATGTGTGCTTAACCACTTTAATCGGTATTTTTATTTTATTTATTTTTTATAATCTATCATAATGTATTGATTGGGATACGAGAAATATTTTTGATTTAAATTAAGTTTGTAAGTTTGTTTTGTGTTGCATACATATTTCAAGTGGTTCTGTGTATATATAAAATGTGGGTACGTTTAATCTTAAAATTTCGTTAAAATAGACTCGCTTTGGATGTTCGTGCCTTTTCTGCTTTTTCAGTGTCTCGTATATGAGTATGTGTGTGTATGTATGTATGTAAGTAGGCATATCTACATACATACATATACATATATGTAGATATGACCTTTAAAAGGTTAACATTTCACTTATCTATTATCTTACTAATTTTAAATTTGTGTCTGCTACGAAAATGTTGTTTTTTGTGTATAACACGTGATTCAAAACTATATATACATATATATCTATTTCCACATATGAGTAGATCAACTACTTACTCATCATTTGCGAAAGCTATTTGGTCATTAGGTAAGCGGAAATCGATTTTCGTTTTAACTGTTATCTATCAGAATTGACATGAGTGCGAACAATTTTCTCACTTTTGTAGTTATTGTGGTGTTGGTGTGTTAATATAGTTCATGATTTAAGACTTGAACTTCATAATATGTTACCGTTTTAAGAGAAACACCCAAGTTTTGTTATAGATAATAATTTAAATTATACAAGCTCAGCAGATAAAAACAAAGTTGGAGTTACCATTCATTATCTTGTTATGGAATTTCTATTTTTTTAACTGACTATTGTCAATTTGAGTACAGCGTACCAACTAACTTAAAACTGGATGAATACGAGAACAGATTAGGGAAAGCATGGGCGATGTAATATTAAGTATACCAATATTTGCTCTTGAAATTCTTGTTTAATTCCTTAATCTTTGGCTTAGTTCGCTGAGAGTAAAGAAAATTAGAGAGTAATGAGTATGTAGTCTATTTAAATTTTAAAACAATAAAGAAAAATTTTCGTAAACATTTCTAGTATAGATGTATTTGTATATGCATATATGTATGTATATGTATTCTAATTTGGAGCGTTATTCTTTTAAATGTGTTTATATTAGATAGCGCAGAGAGGTCATTTTCGTTTTTAGTGCCATCGCCTATAAAAATAACATAAATAAAGATATTTACGCATGTTTCTAGCAAAAGACCAAACCGTTTGAAAATTTTAATAAGACGTAAAATCAACGCTCACCGCCAATCAAGTTATAGTAAAATGTTCTTTCAATTTTCTTAATGGTATTTGTATTAAAACAATTATTAACTCTTGTATACCATATCCCATGGCTATTTCTATAAATAACAATATATGATATAAATATACAAGAGTTCTAAGGAGATACGACTTGTTGTTTATGTTATTAGTGTATGGGTTACGAAATTAACTGCATTAAAGTTTTTCCAGCATTAATATTTGAAAGTGCTTGTCAAAGGGTTTCTAAAATAATTCAAAAATTATGCTATGAATATTGCTAGTGTGGTATCAATAGCTCCGATATATAAACAGAGTTGAAGTAAACAGATTTTTGATTCCTGTTTAATAATTCAGAATAAGCAAGACAGAAATTTATTTAATTAATCCATGAGTACGTAAATATGTAACAAATATATTAAGTCCTTAAACACGAAAAGAAGATTTTTCCCTCAAATTTATTAATACTTATTTGAATGACCTTGAGTTTAAGCTAAACAAAATAAAATACAATTGGAATACGATAGATAACACAAATAAACACTTGCATTCTTCACACATTTGTACCAATCCATCTAAGAATACAAATGCATAAGTGTGTGTTGTGTAAGGATATTATGTATGTATAGTAAAAAGGAATTAATACACTTACACACTACATTCACATATATTAGGAGTGAAATCAAAAACTTACTTCTCATACTTCACAGAATGTGGAGCATGTCCGTTTGCTTCGCCCCAATACGGTTCCATAATAACGCTTTGAATTTTCTGGCGACCGCTGATAAATGTTGGTTTCTCAATGTTGTTGTCGTTGCTGTTGCCTAATAAATGCGAAGTTTTCAACTCCAGTGACGTTGATGATAGTGATGACGGCGAAAAAGTTCGAAAACTATGGATAGAATCAGCAGGAAATTCTGTTGAATTTACAGACTTAAGAGATGAGAATGTTAAGGCTACTGGCAGCGTGGGCGCTTTGAAAACAATTTGCTGTTGTGGTGGAATGATGACTTTTTTTGAAGCAGATCCGACAAGAAAGAGTAATATTGTTGAAATATTTTTTATTGAACGCGGAACAAAGCACACAGTATGACATACACACTCTAACAGGTTGTTGTTATGTTGAGAGTTAAATTTTAACTGAGAGTAATAAGTCTTATAAGCATGTATGTGTATAATTTTGCAGGAATTGTTGCAGAAATTTAACTGTAAAAAACGAGAGTTACCGAAAGAAACAGTAAATAGCTATAAACGGTAACTTTTCTTAAGGATTGAACACGTTTGATGTCTGGTTTTATGTACATACATACTATGTGTGTATGTATGTACTTTCTTTTTTCAGTATTATTTTTGAGGTGGGAATTTTTTTATTTTTTTTTTGTATCCATACAGTTATGGATATGTATGTTTGTAAGTATTTTTGTGTATATTTTCGTAGGTATTTGTATAAAAATATTTGGGTTCTCTTGGTATTAAATGCTTTTTGTTTTCCTTTTTATAATTTTCTTTTTATCCAAACATATTTCGTTAAGCTTTCTCATGTATTTATTAAAGGCAGGTGAATAATTTTTTAAATTAATATTTCAGTGTTTTACGGAATTTGTTACGTTGCCAACAACACGTTCCGCTGCAACTCTCGCGCGTGACGTACAATCACAGCTCTAACACTTATTTACACTTATACATTCATACATACACATGGACGTATGTGTGTTGGTGAATCTGCAAATAACTGTGCCCATACACTTACGCACCTGCAAACAATTACCCGATGAGAGCAAATAAATACTTAGCAGCAAACGTTTTTTGTTTTTTATTATTTTGTTTTATTTATTTTTTCTTCTGTCGTTATTGTTAAGCAACTCTCACTTGCTGATTGCTGTTGATATTATTCGAACACTAGATATTTCTACTACACACAACAACTTGATATACCAAAGTCCACACGAATTATATGTGTATATGTACGCACATATACATGTGCATTATTGTGTATGTGGGCTGATTTTGTTGTAGCTTTTGCTCTTTTTAATTTGATTTCGATATTTTTTTTGTGGATTTTTTCTTTGTTATAAAAAAAAGATAGATATTTTTTTCAGTTTTTAGTGCTTTTAAAAACGTGATCTTTTAATTTAACACCGTACGTTTGTGTTGATTGTATTCGTTTTATTTCTACTTTTTTGTTTCAGTATAAAAAACTTGTTAGCTTTTAATATATTTAAACTTTTGGAATTTTCCATGCGTTTTTCATTAATGCCCGTTGTTGATTTTCTTTTATTAGTGCTTTTGTTGTTGATTTTGTTTAATAAAAATATTTCTTGTTGTTAGTAAGTATAATTATTATTTTATGCCAGGCACCGCCCGGTTTTTGTTGAATTTGTTGTTTGAACGTAGTTTGCTTTAATAATTTTCACAAAATAAGTATTCCTTTATAATTATATTTTATATTTTGTATTATTATTTTAAAAACACCTGCTTTTTATTTGTATATACGCATGTATGTACTTATTATGTATACTGATGTAATAAAAACCTTGATTTTTTTGTACAATTAATTAAAAATTGTGTACATACAAATGTACATATACTATATGTAGGTAGATGGGTAGGTATGTATTTTTGTACAAATTAGGCTGAAACGTGTTTACTGTCTGCTTTATTTCAAACACGTATGTACACACATCCATACATTTTTTCTCTTGGGGATTTTCACGTTTTATTTCACACTTTTTTCTTTCACAACCTTTTCACGTTTCTTCTTTAAGTTTTGTTATAACAAATATATATTTATCTACTATATACATGTGTATGTGTTTAGGTAAGCATATAACACACAAATATTTTGTTTAATTCATTCACTCTTTTTGCTTTGGCTAATTTTAATTTATATTTTATACAAAACGTTGCGCTCTTTAAAAATAACTTCGCCCGTTTGCCACCAGTGACTGAATTGAAATGAATTGTATTTGAGGAAATTTTCTAAAATTAACACGAGACACACACATGAGCCGTCTCACATATACACTTTCAACTTTATTATAGATACTCTACTGAAAAATAAAATTGAAAAGAAAAATAAATGAAATGTACAACGAATTGTTTGTTGTTGTCTTGCTGGCTTGTTTGGTTGGTTGATTATTTGTGCTGGCTTTTGATTATGTTGCTGTTGTTGTTGTTGTTACTGATTGCGATAAGTTGTCAGACGTACGAACGAACCTAAAACTTATACTGTCTGGTTTTAACAACCCCACTAGAAAATATTAACAATTGATATACCTAATATCCTTCTTGACATGGGATTCCAATATACGACGTCAAATGTGACAGTTTTTGCATAACCATGTGAGAGACAATATTAGATTTAAAAATATTACGTTTTTATTATGTATGTCTACTCAAATATAACAGACGATATATTATTCGATTACTCTAGAGCTTACCTAATTAGAATAGAAGCCATAACTGCCTACATTCCATATATTTTAATATGACACATTCAATTAATAAGCAATTTAATCTGTTACATATCAGAATATTGTTTTATACATTATGTCTTAAATTTGTAGTACGAAAGAAATATTACTTTCAATATCACGAAATAGGCAGTATATTGCAGCTTTATTTATTAGTAGAATACAATAGAAGTGTGTTGCAAGGATGTGGGCTTAATGTACAAAAATATTTAGACATAGACTTGCACTAAAACTAAGGTGAGGAACCAGTTAATTATATTAAAAATTTGCTTTTTAATATCTGCGATATATTTAATTTCAATTATCTTAATGACGCACCGTACATATTTTTAATACAAACATTTACCTAAAATTATGTATAGAATGCAGAATATATTGAAAACTCTTTTATTTCAATTTCTCTGTATGTTAAACTTTTTGAAAAACTTAAGTCAACAGAGGTATATGATTTTCTAATGCTTTAGACAAATGTATAATCTTAAGACCTCCCATGTGGTAGAGGGATAAATATACTAGATGAAAGCTTAACAACGATGATATCTTATGTCTAGATTTGACATATTACGTCGAATTAAGGATATTATCCTTGCTTATAAACGTTAGATGGTAAGTGCAATTACGATGAGAATGTAGTAGATATCAGTAAGCATTTACAAAAGTGCGATCATATGTTACTTAGTAAATCTTATGTCATGGACTCCTTGTGATTCTATATATTCTTCATTTCTACATATACTTTTTGCTGAAATTTTTGTAAAAACGTAAAGACTCAATAGATACTGTTATTGGTACAAGCAAAGATTATGTATATTCTTTGGCACAAGTTACCCCTAATGCATGCTTACATACTAACTTGACTACACAAATTTTCTACAAGGACGTCTGACACACAGTGTTCGTTAAAAATTAGTCCATGTTCGTTAAAAACGTTAAGACGTGTTCGTTTGAACCAAACACTTGTTTATATTGTCAGATTTATACAATTTATTTTATTTTTCATAACCAACCAACAACCATTGTTTTTGTTTTCTTTGCTGTTGTAAAATTGAACGATGATACAAGTTCGTGTGTGAATAAAATTTTTTCTTACAGAAGAAAAAATATTTTCGTTCATACATACATACATACAATCAGACATACATAAGTATACGAAAAACAACGTTATAGATACTTTGCGATTGAGATACATACAATTTACATATAAATAGTGAAAATATGTTTGTAAGCCTGTGCTCGACTATACGTACGCGGGCAAGTTAAAAATTATTTTGAAAGCAGAGAATACTCTATCTCTCTTTTTGCAGGAAGAGCTCAATAGGTATGCTATTCTCTTAGCCGATTTCAAAATGCCACATTCGAGCTTGGGCATACTGTAGGACTATTTTTTTGCTCTATAATTCACAAAATCATTTGAGTTATATGACACCAAACCTTTGAAGGATTATGAAAATATATTTTCATAAGCTTATGAGTTCTGCAAATGTACAGGTAGAAAGTTATTCGGTATGATTTTCAGCCCGATTTCCTTAGTTCTTGAGACAATAATATTGTAATATTTTTTGAGACTACTACAACTATGAATCTTAATTCTAAATTAATATAGAACTTTATTTAAAATTCTACCAGACTTCATATGATATAATATCTGGTTTTAAATGCATTTTTGGATCGATTTCGTAACTAAAGTTCATTTAATGAGTTGTTGTGTCCCAATGAAAATCAACAAATGCAAAAATACACAAGTGGAAAAAAAACTGCTTCTGTCTGGAATTTTGCTAGCCGTAGTTAAAAAAAAAAATAATAAATAAAATGTATGGGTATGAATACAAATACATATGTACATATTCACGACTATATATGTATAAAATACAGTGTATTGGACGAATAAATAAATGAATTAATAATATAAATTATCATGTTTCATAAAAAAATAGATACTCGTAAAATTAATAATAATAAATAATATATTGAAAAAAATATTTTAAATGAAATTACGAAAATGGAATTTAAAGTGGAAACGTTACGTTCACGCTGTTAATGTCTTCATTGATATGTTAGTTAAGCGATTTACATTTTTAATTACAGATGTAGTCAGAAGCATTTAATAAAAATATATTAACGCTTCCTATTTGCACACATATTTTCCAATACAACAGTAATTTGTTGTTGCACAAACACTAATAATCCTTCCTAAAAAATCATTTGCAACTCATATATATGTAGTATGTACGTACTACGTACATGTATTCATAGTGCCACTCAGTTTTTGTAGCATTTGAGCACCTTTTCCAAGGATTAGCCACTTCGTGGTTTTGTCAACATGTCCGGTGCATCGGTTCTGTAACTTATGGGAGAACTTTTCGTATCGAGAATATTGATAATTTAGCTTGTCATGCCATTCATTATAGGGCGATCTGTAGATTAACATATTAATTATTATAAAAATCTAATAAAAGTACAATAAATAAAGAAATTTAATCCGACTCATCCTGAGTTTCACAGAATGGCGAAAATTTTTTCGGTACGAAACATTTTCACTTAAAGGGCATATATTTGCTCAAAAAAACGTAACCACTTATTAATGAAAATATATTTTAATTCAGACAAGTGTTTATTGACTATCAGTTATTTATGAAACTGATTTACTTCATAAGCTTGTATCATCAAGTGGTAACGATTGTTTTAGCAAATATTTGACAAGTACAACCGCACCACAAGTTACAGAAACCAGGTACTAGTCACTGAACACTACCGGCAGCTAATTGATAATATCTGTACGAAAATAGCATGTTCCTTAAAACCACTTCATCGGGTATTGTAGTACAAATAAAAAAAACCGGCAGTAATCATGCACTGTAGATGATTTTCTGGATATGGAAAAAAGCCCTAAAATATCTCTTCCTGCGTTATACATTATTATTTGTAAAGTTGAATAATTTTGTATAGGTGAATTAATATACATACATACATATCGTTCCTAGCTTTTATAAACGTCCTAACTCTATTTATTTCTCCTATACTGCGATTTTTAGTGATTCCATTACATCTTATACGAATGCAGCTCGTCATAAAAGATTAATGTTGTAGTAAATAACGATTCTACAAGCAATTGATAATAACAACTACTACGGTTATTGCACTTTCTATTCAACCATGTTATAGAGTTCAATTCCGATTTAGTTCTTCAGCAGACGATACACATATTAAAAAAGTTTCTAAATTAAATTAATTTTAATATCAAGAAAGGAATTAAAAGTTATTTCACGTTTTCTGAAGAACCAAATTAGGGAATTTAACTGTCATGGCTGATTATATTTTTAACTTCTCCTGTGAAGCTACGGTTGTGTGAGTTGGAATCTTCTACAAGATACAATCGTTATATCTACATGGATATCCGATGGATTGTGGCAAACGCACTCAAGCACGCTACAACAAAACGATTTCTTCATAACATGTTGCTTGTGCTCGTACATATTGAATTTTAACTAAATTTGTTATACAAATTTACAGATGGGCTTAAGCAAACAAATTTACACCAACACTTCTCAATACAGTAGAAATAACTTTGGTTAGCTTTTGTTATCATGTTGCGAATTTATGTGCATTTGTATTATTTGACTTTTGTTTCTACACTGCAATCAAATAAAAAAATTAAATAAAAAATAAATAATTCCACTCCCTAAGTGGCTGAGTTTCAACAGTAAACAGAAAAAGTATATGTACACTATCTGTTGTTATATTCAGATGATATATAACTTAAGGCAAGTTTTTAATTCTTTCAACTGCTTTCTTAGCTAAGAAGTTTTTCTAATTAAATTATTAATTGCTGCAAAGTGTTCTAAATATCTAACTATTTAAATTTGATGGTTACGAGATTGCTTTGATTATTCCCTTGGTGCAAGACTACTTGTAATCTGCAGAACGAATACTTTGTTCGCATACTATTTCATTACGCTGTTAAATATAATTTCACGTTTCTGATAGTGTGTAACAACATTTGTGAATGTCTGCGTGCCTGCAAAGTTCTACATAATTTATTTTTATTTTTGTACGAAATAAAAATTCATTTAAACTGACGTAATTCCTCACGCGATTCCAACATGTTAGCGATATTCAAACATCAACAACAAAAATGCTCGTTTCTCATTGAATAGTCACGTGTTGTTGTTTTACTTTTATAAATGTTAATTAATAATGTATGAAAAACAACAAAATCACGAATTAGGTATACGAGGCATTAAACGAAGCGAAGTACACCGGAGATACTTAAATAACCTTTAATTATAAAACAAAAACAGGTTGCTTAAAACGTTTTACTAACTGAATCGAAGTGATATAAAAAATTTCCATTTGTAATTTTTTTCTTAATTCCTGTGCTCACGGATATGATGATGGAGATATTATTTTTAATGAACTTAATATAATTTATCGCCTTGCAAAGAAAGAAAATTGAGTTTTTTAAGAACGGGGTTTCTGCCTTAACCGGTTATTCGCTGGACTAATTATTAGAGTTTAAAAACAATTACATACATATCGAAAACCAAGAGGGCTTAGGTTAGGTGAGATGAGTCCAACCCACTTGGACCCAAGAAAGCAGGGCAGCATTGAAAGTACAGCAGTGAAAGTTTTAATATGTAAGAAGAGACGTTCGATCGTGTGCACACGGCTGAAGGAAGTCAGCCGCTTAACCAAACGCTACTACTATATGTATTGAGACAACCTCTTTAAGTTTAAATTTCGTTATCTTAGAAAGACTGCTAAATAATATTCTGAAAGTCGTGAGCCAAAAAAGATATTATATCAAAAA
This sequence comes from Linnaemya vulpina, assembly GCA_963675445.1. Taxonomy (NCBI): domain Eukaryota; kingdom Metazoa; phylum Arthropoda; class Insecta; order Diptera; family Tachinidae; genus Linnaemya; species Linnaemya vulpina. Next base: position 26,761,932 of record OY776277.1, read on the forward strand.
AAAATTAAATTTTCCAAGGAAAAGTAGCCGAATATTTGTACATCATTAATAATGTTGGCTGAATATCATTTTGCTCTCATAATAAGTGTGATTGATATTAACAATTTCAAATCCGGCAATACCGCATTCTTTATTTACACTGTACGTCCAAAAATGGTTATATAAGTTCATAATAGCATTCTTTTCCACTGATCTCAATTTCCGTTCTATGTTCTACATATATAGACATTAATTTTTTATGGTAATAAATATTAACATATATTATAGACTTTTTTTGTAATTCCGCAGAAATGTCAAAATGTCTAAAGTTAAAGTTTTTGACACTGTTAGTCAATTAACATTTAATTTAATGAATAGAGTTTTTCTCGTGCTATTTTTCAATATAGATTTTTGTGTTCATTTTTTACTTGGGAAATAATAATATAATGATGCGAACAATGTTATAAGAAACAGAGTGATTCGAAATGAAAAAACTCTGGTAGCAAATTTCTATAACTTAAGTGAGAAATTTCTTAAGACTAATGCAAGAACTACTTGCATTACTTGAATTTTAAAACGCGTAATTAATAGCAAAAATATGTTGGCTTCAATTCTGTTTTTGTATAGACTATACTGTACAATATATTTTGTCCACTTACTATAACTGCCTGTTCCACAATGTCGCAACCCATTCTTCTATCACACAAATAACATTCGAAACAAATTCTAAAATGTTGTTTTTGTTTTAAATGTTATTCGTGCGATCGATCGACTGCTTGCGATATTGCGGAAGAGGCAGAAAGTGTCTATATATATTTCATACATTCTATTCGAAACTAATGTTTACCAAATGAATTTAACTTGTTGCTTTTACATTTTTTGTTACAAACAAATTTCAATTAAGCACATCATAATTGTATTTTATTATACGAGCAACTTTAGCTTGCCACACCCGAATGTTGAGCTTGAATTCAAAAAATTAAATAAAAAAGTGTATCACGTGCACAACATAGTGAACAAGCAACTGGTTTCACTAATATATAATAATATTTTATGTAACACAATAACTGGAGAGGAGTAAAGGGGGAGTTTATTTATTATGTGGCTATTTTATTTAACGCACACCCATGTCAGCGATGCAATATTTTAACACAGTTGTTTGAGAGGAGTGGAAACAACACAGGAAATATGTTGAAGTTAGTTTGTAGGTGTTTTAAGCGCTGCCGTTCCTATAGAATTTATTCGAATAACACCATGCAACAAGTTGAAATATACAGATAAATGGAACGCGGTATTTGTTTTCATATCCGTTAAATTGGCTGCAGTTAAAATAGATTGTATGCGGCACCAATAGGTCTTTAAGAAGATTATCCCCCTTATTCATAAAAATTATGAGAGTCTAATAACAGCGTAATAAAACAAAATTTTATATGAATTTTGCTCTATTACACTCTTATAAGCCTCTCATAAATTGTATGCGAATTCTAATAATCACCAATTAAGAGAACAAACTGTAAATTGTATGAATATTATAAAAATGTTGTTAAGTAAGTTTTTTACGTGGCTACCCACTACACTCAGAAGCCAGTTGGTCCCTTTTTGACAAACCACTCCAACATTTGCAGAACAGGATTTAAATAATGATTAATATCCGTCGCATTGTAGTATCTTATCATGTCAATTAGACAGATTTCTGATAACTCTTGCCTAAAAGCTTTATTCCTAAGGAATGCCAAATCAAAAGTCCACCCCGGAATTTGGAGTTAAAGTTTGTAGGTACAAAACCTGCAAAAAATATAAATACTCTTTTAAAGCATTATCTTTTTAGTTTTGGCTCTATGTAATGGATAATATGATGCGCATTTGTGTTGAAACTGATTCACTGTACATATATAATGAATTCTAATCTATACAACAGATTCGACCTGAAGAGATTGAAGAATGACGAAGCTTTCCATGAAAGGAAAAATAGAAAAAAAAGCATTTACAAAAATATGTAGAGGATGGCAGTTTTAAGTCAGATATGAAAGACTATTTTATAGAATATTTGGGATCACAGTAAAAATCTATTTTTCACATAAATAAAATATTGTTTTTTGCTTAATGTCATAGACCCCCGGTATAACTTAATTTTAGAAGAATTGTGAGTGCAAAATTTATTTCAGTATATAATTGGAGAACGTTTGTTATTTAAAAGCATTAGCACATCTAAAATAATAATAGGATAAACAGAAAAAACTTTAATTATTACAACTTTTATTTTAACAGCCTGAAAAATCCACTTTTATCAATATGTTGTTAATTACTATAATAACATATTCATAAAAATGTTAACAGTTTCCCATTCAAACATTAGATGGAAAATTTTCTAGTTTTTATTTTTGTTTTCGTTCATTTCTACTTTTTATCTGATAATTTCATTTTACGAGCTGAGTTCTAAGAGCATTTATCAAATAAATATTGACATTAATTATCAGAGTTTGAGGTTTGATCCAAATTAATGTTTTTTTTTATATAAGGATATTGACTAATTATCTATGCAAGTCATAAAGTTTTTTTTTATACATACAAAAACTTACAAATACATTTTTAATAATACCTTTTTAATAATACCTTTTTAAGAAATATTTTTATATTTTCAAGAGAAATTAACACTTGGGAATCGGCTTCATGTGAAATATATCCGCATATTAGCTTATTTCGCGATCATAAATTGTACAGCCGTTGTGGAAAAATGTTACCCTACGTGCAAATCGTCCTATTATTTAAATTTCTTACGCCTCCTGCATTACAACTGGCCAGCAGTTAGGGGACATAGATAGATATCATCAAATCATTTTGAAAAAATTTTTATATTCATTCATTGTGATACATTTTTTGGTACCTAAAAATTAACTACAATTTGTATTACGGGTCTTTAATTCTTAGACGCTCAAAATTACTTTTTAACTGCACGAAAACCCGAGCCCTGTTAATTATATGTACATACAATTATACGAGCATGGACATGTTAGCAAATATTAATATAAACTACGAGTACATACAGTTCAAGTACGATATACTTTGATATATTTAACGTAGATTAACTTGATAACAGATACATACACACTACATATATAAATGCGATGTACGTCAGTGTATAATAACAATAATATTTTTGATACGAAAGAGTAGCTTGCGTATAAATGGGTTTTATCAACAAAATGTTATCACGGGCCATAAAATAATAAAAAAAAAATAAGCAAAATAATAATAATATAAAAAAAAGATGATGCAATTACTAAAAAAATTTATTTGATGAATAAACTAGAACATAAATAAAAGCAAATAAAAACAAACAAAAATTTTGAATTATAAAACAAACAAGATAGAAAGTATTAAAAATAACATTTTTAAAAGTGCTATCTATTTAGCTGGTTGCCAACTTAAAATTCTTCAACTTCAGACAGCCTTTTATTTAACGTGGTACGTCTGTATGTGTGTACATTATAAAATTCTAGTTATTTTTATATTTCCATTGTCTGCTTTTTCAGATCTGTTTAATTGTTTCTAATCTGTTTACTTTCAAGATTTCAGTGTGCACATATTTTGTTATTTATTTATTCCATTTGTTAAAAATTTCAATTGTTTGAAGCTGCTATTAGCAACTAACTCTTTCAATGAGAGAGGTTATTGTTAATGTAATTATTTTTAATGATTGACTATTTTACGTTTTGCCCTCTAAACAACATGTACAGAACTTTATCGTTTCCATGTAATACCGCATGGATTCCTTTTTATTGAGGCGAATACCACTAGATCAATTTCGAAAAGTGACGGGTAATTATGACCCATCCCCCCCGGCGCCGGGTTAATCTAGGCTTTGCTTCAATCTGTTATTAATCGGAAAAGTTTTCAGAAATTCAATCATATTATATTATTATTTATTGTCGAGTAAAATGCAATAACATAACCAAAAGAACAATTCCTTAATTATATCATGTATTTTTAAAAAGGATGTCAGATAATTTTATTAGATAATTCAATAGTTTCCAGACATTTCGTGAATTAATCTTTAGAAGTAGTATTTGGTTCAAATGTTCAAGTTTTGATCAAACTTGACTTCAAAAAATTATTTATCGTGTATATTGCGGAAGTTGCAAGCAATCTATAGTCCTCTTCTTTGTTTTCTCTAAACATCTAAATTCTTTCATTATATGATCAAATTTCTGTTTTGATTTTTCCGAATTTAAATAATACTCATAACAAAAGAATTATGGATGATAGTCCGAACCTAAGAAAATCCTGAAATTACTTTATAGAATATTGCTACTCGTTTTTATTTAAAACCTTGACTCTGTTTATTTTAAGGAAATAATTTTCATACTTTTCAAAACAAAACTCTGGTGATCACTTGTGCATGTGACAATCACATGATGCTTTACCAGCTTTTATTGCCCAATGTTTTACAACTATATACAAGCCATTAAATATACATATATTCGGATCACTTTATAATTTCAGAAAATCTTAATTAAATGGCCACTTTAAAAACAAGTACAAGTAGAGCGTGGTAACGTGTGAATATTTCATAAAGTACAATTTTTCTTGCTTTTTTATTTGTGGTAATTTATTTTATTGTGGCTACAGACCGGTTTTTTTTTTTTAAATTCGTGACCGTAAATTCGTATTAATTTTTTATTAAATAACACAATTCATTTGTTGTTGTTTTTTTATAGCTCTTGGACAAAATGAACGGCTAATCTCATCTAATTTACAATTTTAAATGAAGTCACGTTTTATTGTTGTTGCTGGAATAAATTGGTTACATTTTATTTTTTTCTATTGTATATTATTATTCGTATCAAAAGTGTGTCTTATAATATACATACATATTTATTTCAAATTAAAATATATTTTTCTGGAAGTTGGCCAATAGATTTTGCTTATAGCTGGAAAGTGATTTAGCCTTAATAAATAATTTAACTGGTAAAGGAAAAATTAGCAGATGACCAAATCCGGCAAAAACGGAGGCTGAAGCATGATTGTGATGGTGTTTTTTGTAAAAGAAAATATTACCTCCATTTTATTTTAGTAGTTTGGAACAAATTCTCTGCCTCACGTTTCATACACCAAGAAGCAATTTATTCACATAAAATATTTTTTATGAGTTGATAACAAAATATTTCCAGTTTAGATTTCATTAGTTTGTAAGAATTGCTTTCCTATTTTTAATTTCATATACTTATCTCATTCTTAAAAATTCGTACTATCGAATTTTATAGTTCTTTCAGAAAACGACGCTTATCTTAAAGAAATAATTTTATTTAAGAAAGGCAAAAGAAATCATTATCCTTTCATATGTATTTACAACGTTGGGCACATGAGTGCCTGCAAAAAAAGTGCTACGACGAAGAATTATTATTTTTTTATATCTATTCATTTTATCATAATAATTGCCTAATTTCAGCAACAATTATTAAAAGCAGAGCTAACTGAAAATTTTATATATTTTTATATTTTTAGCCATACCTTATGAGCAGTACCATGTTATTGATATAGTCCCAATAAATAAAATTTTATAATATGAAATTTATTTGTTGGGTGGTTAAGCAATGTCATTGCATTTCATTGGCGCTTCTTACCACATCGTCAGGAGACTTCGACCACAGTTTTGAAAAGTTTCAAACTTCTCAACTTATTAAAAGACTTTTATAAACCATCTGAGAATTATGTTAATAAATTAACACATTATAATAAGTGTAGCAGGCTATGAAACTTATACAAACCAAACCCAACAAACAACTTTTATTCGATATGACTCTATTTTATTTTTCTATATCTTTTTTAGTTTATTAATAAAATTTTATAGTTAAATAAAATTTAATACTAAAAACTCAAAATGGTATTAAAAGATAATACATTCATAACAATTTCTTTATACTAATTAACTAATTTTTTCACAAACTTTGTATAGAAAATTTTTCAAATTTATAAAATAAGTTATCGTCATGTTAAAATATGAACATGCATTCATATAACAAAAATATCACCCTATTCAAAGTCGAGGTAAAAGTGCTGATAAGCGAACAAATATAAATCAAACTAAAAGACAATGTTTACCTCTTCGAAACGAATCAAAATATCAACTCATTTATGCCTGGTATAAGTGTTAAAATATTTGGCGATCTTCTATCTACTAGAACTTGTGCCACATTTCTATGACACGTTTCGTGCTGATAACATTAATAGTTTATTTGAAAATTGAACATGTGCTCTACTGAGTAAAAGAAAATAAGTTTTTAACATTTTAAAAGTAAAAAAATAGTGGAAATAAAAAATAGTTTGAAATATATATATATATATATATATATATATATATATATATACAGATAACATGTATAAACAATTTTATTTAGTAGATTTTTCTATCATTGCAGCGTTGCTAAGGTAAATGCAGTATTTAAAATATTGAAATAGTTGAAATGTGTATGAAATGTATTCAATTTTTTTTTTATTAGTTTCCATGAGTTGATGTAAGACACGAGAACTTTTTAAATCTGTTAACTTATAACGGGAAAGTTGATGTCTTTACAAAAACAAACACAATATCCAGAAGTAGATAATAGGCCATATCACTCCTATTATCTACAAGATATAACTTAAACACACATCGTGTTCTGCAACAATTCAGTAAAAATATTTTCATGAATTCTAACAAAATTCTGAATGAAGGGCCAACTGTGGTTCTAATTTGGAATAGAGGACGGACATACATTTTTAAAATTATCTCCTCTGACGACATCGTTAATTTTAGTTCCATAACTTTATAGGTTTAGCGGTTCTAAGTAAGACATGTTGGCAGTAGTTAAAAAGTATTGCGTTTTTTAATGACGCTCATTAAAAGATTAATGATCTTCAGTTCTGAGAATCTGAAAATCAAATGACTATCGTGAAATTTAATTTTTTCCAAAAGAATAAAGTCTAACTAAATCTTCAAAACATATAAACTTTTCAAAAAAAATACCGATAAAATATTAAATATTTTTAGAATAAGTTTTTTGGTGAAAACTTATTCTACCTTATCGGTGTTAATTGTTTTTAATTTAATGCCTTATCATTTAAGAATGAGCATAAGATATATTCGTATTCCCAGCTTCGGACAAATCCAATCAATTTAATGCCGTACTCCGCACCGTATTAAAAAATTGTTGGATACACATTTTTTCGACCCCAAAGAGTTAAGAAAGTGTAAACAGGGTGCTATTTAAAATAGGAGTGGTTCTAAACCACATTTTCACAATCTTTGCGATGATACTTTTGGCAGATTTCCAACCAACTATCCCATACGGCATTTACATATATTACTTGCGTTTTCACTGCTCAACCAGATAATACTTGTGGATGTGCACTTGGTGGTGATATCATTTTGTGCAACATTTCAATCACATAAACAATTATTATTTAATTTACGCCTATTTTCATTGTACTCTAAAATACTTTGTAGCTTAATACTTAATTTTAGGCCATAAATAATCCGGATAATTATTTCATTATTAATCAATTTGATTTGCATTCGTTCAACAAAATTTTTGGTACGAGGGATATTTAATAAACATTTAAAACCAGAAATTGTCAACTTGAAAAGGCGACTGTAAACTATCGGCTTCAAGTCCGTCATTTCTATAATCTAAATTCGATTCAATTCAATTTAGATCGAACATTTCTAATATTGTTTTTTAAATAAATGATTCATAAAAACTAGCGCTTTTGCACGAAAATTATATTATCCTCTTAAAACAACAATTTTTAAAAATCTCTTCACAATACTTTTCATAACAAATTTATAAGCTTATAGTAAACTTGTTATTGGCTATTTCTATATGTGTATGTATGTACATAGTCATAAATGCATGCTTTTATATGCGTATGTGTGGAAAAACACGTTAAATCCGATCTTTGTTTCTTCATTTAGTACTTAGTAAACTATCGAACGTTAGTTTATGTCACTTAATGTGCATATTTTCTCTGGTGCATTTCCACACATGCAATTACGTAATTGTTTACGAACACTTGTATCACGTTATTTCACAGCGGGAATAGAAAACACATGAGAGGCAAAGCAGCAAAAAAGAAAAAATAGAATAAATAAAAAAAAACAAACAATTTCTTTACATTGACAATGCACACGTTTTTACAAATGCTTAATAACAAGTGTGCAACACAACGAGGTATATAAAAGGTGCAGTGGGTATGCGTAAATATGTATATAAATTCAATATACGTATATAAATTCAATACCTACATAAATTCTCATTGTATCGTTTGAAGTTGGATTGAATTAAAAAAAATCAAATCAAGAATAATTTACAAATTATTTATTTTCATATTGAGAAATTTTCTATGAAATTGTGATACAGGAAGACTTGTGAATCGAGCAATTGTATATTATTAAGGAAAATTAGTATATAATTATTTGTAAAAAGTACAACAGTTGCCCGAAAAATATACCAGTGGGAGTGCGTACATTTCTAAGCCTAAAGTTGTAGTTTCGGCTTGATCTGACCCCTTTCATCATATGATAAGTAAATTGGAAGATTCCATAGCAAACAAGAAGAGGAAAACAAAAAAGGATAATATATCATGATCAACCAAGAAGCCAATTTTGAAATTTTGTTTCAGCACCAGTAAATTGTTCTATCGTTTCAGATATTTTTAGCGGAATTAAATTACTGAGACATTTATTTAAACGCCTTTATCGATCAGGGATTAATGAAAATTCGATAAATGCAATAAGTTTCAAGTTTTGGATCTGTCTAAGAGTATAAATGTTTCTCCGCAACTGAAACTAATTGGGTAAATCACGTCTCGTAAATTAATATTGTATGAAATTTGTAAAATATTATTATTTTAATGAAAAAAAACAACAACAATTCCCATTTATATATACTAATATGAAAAGCATTGTAGTTGGGTGTTATTTTAAATTTGTACAAAAAAAATTTAAATTTGTGAAAACCCAAATACATACATATATATTGTATTATAAATATTATGCAGTCCTTATGATCTGCTGAATAAACACGAAAATACTATTTTTGTGCATATATAATGTGGATGAAAGCTATCCTGGTTTTATATTTCAACGTAACTTTTTACACTACATCATGGATGATCGTGTGTAAGAAGTTACTCACGTTCATGTCTCTGCTTTAAAGCTGCAAGTTCAAAACAAAAACAGAACAATGTATTTAAGTAATGGTTTTAATATATAAACAGATCTAGAACTTGCACATGTTTCAGCTAATAAATATTTAATGGTTCCCTCAATAGCAGGAAAAAATTATAAACCAAAACATTTATACAATCCATAACCAATTTATTTTGTTACATAACATCACGTGAACAATAAGCCTTATATTTGCATTACATTCATAATAATAATTATTATTTTTTTAAATTGCTTTTAAAATCTTATTGTATGCACTAAATGAAGTAAGATTTTTTGCTTTAAATGGATTGCTGTGCTTTCGACAGTACTAACAATTTATAAATTTGTAATAAATTCCATAACTAAGAGCATAGCATCAACCTATTGGGATATACATATGTACATACATATGTATGTATATACGGCTCGTTCTCAAATAGATATATCTGTTATAATCGATGGTGTATTCAATTGCCCAAGACTTAGCTACAGTTTTTCTACGGTTAGATGAGATTAATGGAAACATTTTCCAAAATATTTTATATCAGACAAAAAAGGAATAAAAGTCTCAATTAAAGATAATTTCCTCAAAAACCTTATTACGTTTTTTTTTTATTTCAATGCCAATGTACCATAAATATTTAAGAACATCAACGTTTTTTATTTTATTTCCTTTATTTTTCATTTAAGGAAACACTTCAACCGAACTGTACAATCGTAGAGTAGATTATTTTTAAGCGAGAGAAAATGCTACGGCTTTTAACCGCGTCGAACAGACGACTCCGGCGTCTGCATGGAATTACTAAAACATTTCATTTCATTTTATCTGAATATATGTATATGCACTTACAGTAACATTTTTCTTTTTTCATTCCCACACAGCAACATATACTTATGTATATTTGATAAATACATTCCGTTTTCCATTAGCACTTGGTATATTCATTGTAAAATATTTCGGAAATATTTTCCAAAATATCTGCTTCAGGGTATTCTGCCTCATTCTGCCTGAAACATTCACTTAACAACGACACATTTATGCAATTTATACTCTATACACATTTATAATCTATATGTCACTCACTTCACGTTTTTAAATGAAATATATATTAAATATATAGTTTTGCACAAATAAAGGATTTATTAAATTCTACCTTTGCGATATTTAATACAATAACTTATGATGCTCGCAAAAAATGCGCGGATTTAGCAATGAAACTTCAAACTATAAAGACGTTGCTGTCATTTGATTTGAGAATTGCTCTAAGCAAGGCATTTATAACTGCCAAAATTGTGTACTTTTACCTACAAGTAGGTGGCGCTTCCACGCGATAATTTTTTGGCTAAATTCAGTTTACATAAAACTTGAAGCAAAACTATGTACATATCAGCTATTGGCTAATATATTACTTATTCTAGTTTTGTAAAAAGCCTATACCTATTCATTATCCATATTAATTATTCGATTCCTCTTCCTGCTGTGATGTTGTGTGTCATCGCGAGGGCACTATATATACAATTGCACCATGGCCAAGTATATTCTGACAGCTTGTTCTACTCTAAGAATATTTCCCTCACCTAATACTATTGACATTTTTTTTTAAAGAAGGAACAAAATTCGATGGAGTTCTTTTCATGGGAAGAATCTTAAATTAAATACTAAATAAATTTTAAAAAATTCTGGGAATATCCATAAAATTTCTGGCTGTTTTTGTAAAAAAAAGTAAGTAAATAAATTAATATATCAAGCGGTTAGAATATAAATGTTGCACAAAATTACGCAATAACAAAAGCACCTTGTGATGTGCTTCATACATACTACGTATATGGATGGATACGTACACATGTATGAATGCGTGTAATAATAAAAACAAATATCTAAGCATGGGTACACTTACAGGAATTTTGTTTAGATCTTCAAAACACTAAATATGGGAAACACCATTTCAATAGCCCACATGCAGGCTGCCCAACTTGGCGGTAATTCAAAAAATTCTCATGAACAATTGGTATCATCCGGATTGAATCCTCCTCCTGAATGTCCTATGCATCAAAAGGATGGTGGCGCAGCTGCCACTCATAAACCACCACATCCTAAAATGGAATCGTCAACAGTATCTGCCTCTGAATGCCCTGTCAAGCATGACAATAGTGATATAAATCCCTTAAATATGATGCCACCTGCAAACCAACAACCATCACCCGGCCAACCATTCCCATTGTCGACTGAACGTCAAACCTCTTCTATTCCTAAGACCACCGAAGACGGTAGTGTACAATATTGGCAATATCCCAGCCAACAAATGTTCTGGAATGCTATGTTACGCAAGGGTTGGCGTTGGAAGAATGAAGACGTGTCACAAAAAGACATGGGTGACATTATTCGAATTCATAATGCCAATAACGAACAGGCATGGCGTGAAGTTTTAAAATGGGAGGCTCTTCATGCTAAAGAATGTGGAAACCCCCGTCTAAAAAGCTTTGGTGGAAAGGCATCGGATTATAGTCCACGTGCTCGCTTTCGTAGTTGGTTGGGGTGAGTTCGGTTTTAGCTATAGTCAATAGTTATGTAATATTTCTATATCATACACAACAATATATTTCAGCTACGAATTACCCTTTGATCGTCACGACTGGATTGTTGATCGTTGTGGCAAGGATGTCCGCTACGTCATTGATTACTATGATGGTGGTGTGGTAGATAGTGACTATAAATTTGCCATACTTGATGTTCGTCCAGCCTTAGACTCTGTGGAAAATGTGTGGGATCGAATGCGAGTGGCTTATATGCGTTGGAAATTCGCAGCGCTTGATATGATAAGTAGCCCAGCTGAAACCTCCGCAAATAGTGGCAGGGTTGATCATTAAATAACACCTTTAATTATTTCTACATTAGTTGTAATTAAATTATAAATATATGACTCACATTTCGATATAAATACGGAAGAGAAATTAGTTTGGTGCTTACTCCAAAATTTATTGGAATTACATTAAGATTTTATGTATGTATATTTAAATTATATTCTTTAATAGAGTTCGAAACATGTATAATAGTGTTGTTGGTAGTTATATATAATAGATATGAAAGTGGACATTTTTAGTTAACATGATCTGTGTTGAAAATTTCATTCTTATGGTATACGTAATTTATGTCAAGTTTAAAATTTTTTTTCACAAATCCCGAAATAGCTCTCATAGAAATCATGGATACAAACGAAATAACTATTTATTATTAGACACAGAAAAATATAAACGAATCCATAAAATCAAAATGCAGTTGTGTTTATAAAGTGTGATATGTGCCAAAGATAAGTTTTTGACCTATATATATTATCTTCAAAAGAATTGAGATCAAAATTCTTTCGTAGTAGTATGAACACCGACTATTGCTTCTGATACATCTTCTATTTCAAATATACTTTGCAAAGCTTCAGTGCACAGATGTCGACGGAATGACTTGACGATTGTTACTCCGAATTTTACGCTCGATTCCCACAATACATGAAGCTTTATTTTATTGTTCTCGTTTAAAATTAAGATATGATCTGATTTATTACTATATTTGTAACATTTAAGTGACTATTTTACAAATTTTTTATAGAAATTAGTCATGAAGTTTTGTTAAAAATAAAAAAATATTCTTCATAAAAAAGACCATCAACAAATCCATAGCTGCATTATATGCACTGTCTTCCACTTTGGAACCTTAATAAATTTATTGAAAAATCACAAGAAGTAAAACGATTATATTCTATTCGAAATAAATTAATATAATATTTAAGCGAAAAGATATTAGGTGTTTAATTTTTTAACTTCAGTTCTACTCAAAAGTCGTAATGCACAGAACATAAATATTTCTTGCCATTTTATAGTATCTGATATATTCAGTGACACATTTCCAAAGTTATATGATGAATTACGGAACACTAAACAATGCTAAGATAAATCTACAACAACCTCATACGTTCAGTAACATTTATTGAAAGTCTTGTACACATTCCACTTTAGCTTTCATAGTTTTTCTTAAGGGTGTACGTAAGTAAGAGATTGTGCAAATAATGATAACCATACAACTAGAAACAATAAATAAAACAATTTAGATCAATTGAATTGGGAAAGTTTAGTTATTCTATTTTCCATTGCTAGTTTTATTTTTAGACATAAATAAAATAAAGACGACTGATTTTTTAAATCAATAAATAAATTTTTACAACTTAGATAATTTGATTTCTCCGCATGATCGTTTCATTTGCTTCACCTTGTAACAATTGCATACAATTTTAAGTATCAAGTAAACTGTCAATACATAAATAATAGTTTCTAATTTGTTTCATTCATTATATTAAATTATTAAACATTAAATATTACAAATACAATAAACCACTAGCGGCAGCATGAGCCATTAGAGTATTGGCAGCTTGTTGAGTTTCCAACAGTAGACGGGTTTCTTGCAACCATTCGGAAGCTATTTTACGTGGGGCACCTTGCAAAAGATTCATATACCTTAAGGCCATTATTAGATCGCCACGATCAACAAAGTATCTAAAATAAATCTATCATTAACAAAAACCTTAATATGCTTCAATAAGTATTTCCATACCTGGCTCTGTTTAAAATGTCATACGTATCCAACTTGCTGTAGTCGAATATCTTATTTTGTAATTCGTCTTGTGAAATAGGATTGTTAGGCTTAATAATAAACAAGGATTGCAAATAGGATAGGAAATATTTAGGCAAACTGGCTCCCTCTTCGGGTATCATAGCTAGTTTGCGTGCAACTCGTTCTAGATTTAAGAAACGTTCACGCAAAGCGTCTTCGTTGTACACACCGCGTTCTTCGGCCTGGCGTGGCAGATTTTGAATGACAACAGCAACTAATTCGTCGCCCTCTGAAATGGAATATCAAAACAAAATATTTGTAAGAAAAAAAAAAAAAAAGATATTAACCGTGTGTAATTTTACCTGCAACTTTTTCTATTGCTTTAATTTCATTCTTTAAGGGGCGCAACTTAGTTTTGCTATCTTCTCCTGGCTCTCCAGTTCTTACAGTCGCCCACAAAGCTTGACATGCGGCCCACAAGGCTTGAGCCTGATGTGCCGAACGTTCAGCCTCAGCTCGAGCTTGTATTGAAGAAAAGTATTTTTAAGTTTAAGATGAATTGAATTTTTCTACTTAAAATTATGACTATACAAAAAATAACAGTTATATGTTGTGAGGCCCACAAAATCCGACGTTAATTTTTACTGTAACACAAGAATCTTTTCATCAAAACTTTTTCTTATTATTAGAGCATTAGGATGATATCCTGGTAAAATTCGACATAAAAATATTTTTATAAGCTCATTTATTACTGCATATCAGTTGCGCAATATAGAGTTTTAAGAAATAAACTTAAATTAAATTTTCAAATCAAAAATAGACAAAAGTTTAGCGTGCAAAAACATTTGCATCTTTCTCAAATAAATTAGTACAATACCAATTCTTTTTTTATGAAAAATTAAATACCTTCTAGTTCCTTTTCAATTTCTATAAGGCCGCATTTCAAAGCAATTCGTAATTAATTTAGAATAAAATCTTTCAGATTTTGAAACCACTAACCTTGTAATGCAGCATCCATACCACGCATTTTTCCCAACATGGCCGCCAATTGTAATTTATAATTAGCCTTTTCGGTGGCTAATTTATCTTCTAGTTCTTTAGAAAAACTCCGCCTCATCTCGTTCTCCTTTGAGTTTACCGCATCTTGTATATGGTCAACATGAGCTTCGGCTTGTTGTTTTAACTGTTGGCGCAATTGCTTTTCCGCATCAGCACGAATTTGAAATATTTTCTTTTGATTTTCAATAGCCAATTTGCGTTTTTCTGCTTCCAATAGATATTCCAATTGAGCTTTAACTGCATCTGAATCACTATCGCCGCGCAAAGCTCGTTTTAAACGTAATTCTCCATCGGTTTGCAATCTTTCTAGTTCTTTTTGAAGAGCCAAGACATGGGAATATGCGTGAGTTATGAAAAGATTCAAGTCCTCTTGAGACAGCTTCAACTTTTGTTCACTCAAATTTAATCCGGGAAAGATTGATTCAATTTCATCAACGAAATAATTACGAGCTTTTTCGACCTTAAAAGAATCAAGGTAAATATCGGATTATATGATTGAAGAGAAAGCAATTATTTCTTTTTAATAAAATTTATTGAGATCAAGCTTTTATCTGTCGGGTAGATTGGTAAAATAATACATAGTTTTCGTATGAGGAACCAACTGAATAGATACGAAAAACATATATTGAGCAATTTCTACTTGACCAACAAATCTATTAGTCTTATAATTAAGAATTTTCTTTAGAACGAAAATTAAAATACTCACATTTCGCCAGTATTTTTCCGACATACTGGCAATGTCCTTATTCTTGTAAAGTTCATCTTTCACATTATGGATGTGATCCACTAGCTTTTTGATCTTGTTACGGATAGCAATGATTTGGTCATGATTGTCAGCTTTTGCGGCTTTGGCTAAAGCCACTTCGCATTTCTCTAAAAAGATATCATAAGTAAATTTTTAATTTCCTGCATATTTTACATCGAGACTTCGGACTGTATTGACAAAAATAGCAATTGGCTGACGTGTACTCACCAATTTTATCCATAGCTTCACGAGCTAACTGTTCAGCAGTTGACACAGAGCTATCGCGGGCATTTGTTTTATTTCTCAACGTGGTCCACAACGACGTGTCAACATTTTCAATGGCGACGTCAACAATGCGCAGTACGTCATTATTAAAACTACCAAGGAGATAAATTGATTAAATGATTTGAAATTGCAAGTAAATAAAATAATATGTACTTTTTAAGAATTTCTATGGCTTTATTGTATTCTTTAACTGCCAAAGCAGCAGCATGTTCCACAGCATGCTCCAACTCAAGTACATCAGTGGGCAAAGTTTCAATTGGCTTGGCTTTCGGCTTAGGAGGTTCAACTTTGACCGTTGGTTTAATTTCAACCGGTTTAGCAGTTGCGGCCACAGGTGTCTAATAAAATAATTGATATTATTATAATTGTTTTATTATAAAAATATATATACATACAGTTTTTTCCACACTCGATTTAGGCTTAACTTCTTTAGTTTCTACATAATGGAAAAACAATTCGTCGAATTAATAAAAATAGCTATTAATTTTATTTATTAATGTGTGCATACTTTCAACTTCGTCTTTGTTAGAGCTGCCAAATAAACCAGTTACTGTCGCTGTAGCACCTTCAATAGTTTTGGACACACTATCAAACTGTTTTTTAACACTATCGATTTGCTGACTAACGCCTTGAAAGGGCTTTTCCTCTTGTAAAGCTACCTTAATTACATACTCGGCACCAGGTACATTTTGTTCAACTTTTTTTCGAAAATCGTTATCGTATCTATTCATAAAGTTATTTTTTAATTTATTTCTCAATAAAGAAGAATTAAGTCATATTATATATACTTCGCATATGTTATTACACCGCCTACTGCTGCCACTGGTGTTAGGAATACAATAATTTTACCAAAACCAGCCTCTCTAACGTTTGGTGGTAAGCCATTACTGTTGCTATATGTTCTGCTTTGCTGTTTTTGTAGGGCTCTCTAAAAATGTAATAAATATATATATATATATATATATTTCTGTTCATTGGTTATAGTAAATTGTAATAACATTATATTAAAACGAAAAAGCTTCCGTTTACATGTTTTATGATTATATTTGACAAATAACATTATTATAATACCGATTCTAACTGTATTGCGTGTGAAGGCTTTCTTGGACATGAGAAATATTTGTATAAATTCTTTAGACCGAAAAACTTATCAACAAAATTAATTTAGATATACAATATGTATTATGCTTCCTCTTTGGAAATAGCCGCTAAGTACTTGGAAAGATTGAATTCAAGGCATCTACGACATTAACGAATAGAGATTTCATACTATGAATCCATATACAGATGTATGTAAATATATAAGCCACGTTAATGGCTAAAGTAAAGATTTCAATATTTCCAAGTATCTTATAAAGAAGGACGTATCACCATATATTTGGGTCTTTAGAATAGTAGAAGAGTAATATAAATTTTTCAAAACCAATGAATTCTAATGACGTAGAGCATCAGCTGCCTGTTTGCTAATCAAGTTAATAGCAATATGTGCCACAATCTATCTAGGTATTACTTCTTCTTGGCCATCCAGGGAGATATGAGTGCATTAAGATTATCAATATGAATTGCTCATTTCTATTTGGGAATTATAATTTCAATCGATTCCAATTTTATGGTGACATAACAGCCAGCCAGATTTAAAATTTTTTGTAGTGACATGTACGCAACTAATATGAGTGAATGAGTTTCCATTTATCGGCGAGACAAGTGGGGAGCATATAAAAAAAACTGATACATTGCGACACACACACATTTCGTATATTGCTTGTGATAACAATTCAGTAAAATATTCTTACCTGCAGTGCGCTTTTGCATTGCTCCCTCAAAACCAAACGATACATATTTCTGGGAAAGCAGATATTTTGGAAAAAGTTTTATAACACGTTGTTTAAGGCTTTGGGCCGGCTTAAAACAATTAATTAGACAACGGATTTAAGAAAAATTTCCTCCCGATAGCAATTTTCCAACGAGAGCAGCAGAACAACTACAGAGAGATGATTCAATGACAGCTGTCAAAATAAAAAATATGACAGTCAAAAAGGCCGATAGCGCAGTGCTGTTGATTAAAATCGGGGGGTGGCTTCCATAGTATGCAGATCTGTTGCCAAGAATATTTCTGTGTATATAAATCTACCTTGTGTATACATATACATGAAGAAAAGTACAAAATAACATCAGCCTTTGAACATAGTCACAACTATAAAATATATTTTCTTTTGTTATATATTATTATAACAAGGATTCTACTAGGAGTTAGAATGGTTATTTATACCTTCTTCTTACTAAAACATCCACTTCTAGCTGATAACACCGGCTATCAAAGGCAATGCTGTAGTTTCGATATCACTACTTTGACAATTTGTCGGGCATTGTTCTTTTTTTTTTGTTACGGCATAGTGGAGAACAAGTCCAAGTACAGATAAAATTCCATTTATTTGAATAAAGTTTATTTAAAATGTGGCGTTCACTTGCAGGAGGTGACTTGTATATTAAATAATTTTGATAAATACAATATGTAATGATAAATTTGCAATTATAGCGGCTCGAGTAGCATCGCATATTGCGTCAGGGGCGGCAATACGTTCAGTTGGAGTACCTCTACAAAAAGCTTCATATTCCTCGCTGCAAACAAATGTGAATTGTTTATCCTTAAAACTTTATTCACCGGTTACAATGCACAATAATACTTTGCAGACGCCATTGCCTTTGAAAGGATTGCTATTGCAAAATATTCGTAACTTAACAAAATTTTCGTTAAACAAAGGTAAACGCAAATCTGTAAAGGCCGTCTTAAAGCGTTTTAGGAGGCTGGATTGGGGTATCTGGATTCGCACTCATACTGGTCGCCATAAGAAACTTTTTAAAAAATCTCCTGCGTTAAAACGTCGCTTACGCCAACACGTTTTCACAAATTCAACACAAAGTTGGCTGCTAGATAAAATGGTAGGAAGTTATTGGCGTCGTCCTAAGAACTGGGTTGATGATCCATACGCTCCCTACAACAAGCGTGACGAATTCTTCGCTACTAAAAGTAAAACTTTCAAGGTCTAATATGTTCTGTTAAATATAATAAAGTCTTTAAAATATCACTGGAGCTGATGAGCATTCTTATTCATTATAGTAGACAGATTTTAATTAATTTTTTGTTCAATGCTACTTATGTATCGATCTATGTAAACGTATATATAATATGCTGATATATGGACGAACTCAAAAATTTTTTTTTATATTTTATTTATTCATTATATTTATCATTATAAATTAGCTATCTTAAAACTAGGTAGGGTAACTCATATGGATAAGCAATGGCTGCTATGGCCTTCAGCTTGTCGGGTTAAGGATTAGCTACATCTATAACTAACTTTCTTCTAGTTCGAAGAATAGACAAGAAATAAGAAAATTGCATATGTGTAGCCATATTAATCCTACTATGAACAGTCTGAAATAAATAAGAATGCAATCGTCTTGCATTCTGTCTAACTACAAAAACGTATACAATATAAAGCACTCTTTGTGGCATATTATTAGAATAAATGGTATTATTATTAGGATAAATTGTAGTCTAAATATTTGCCTATGGTCTAAATAAGTGAATTTCAATAGGACTATATGCTACAAAGAGAAAACTATTCATATATATCTATGTATTTATATATCGATGCATATACGTACATCCAAAGATATTTTAACAAATTTTTTGTGTTAAAAAAACGGAAATAACATAGTGGTTAAGAAAATACTATTAAATACGTATTCCCCAATGACATAATTTGTTCTAATAAGATTCATAGCTGCGAATTTCTATTGGCACTGTGTTCCTTACATAGCATGAGTCAGGTTGGCCGAGCGGTCTAAGGCGCCAGATTTAAGCTCTGGTTCCCGAGAGGGAGCGTGGGTTCGAACCCCACACCTGACAAATTGCTTTTTTATTTTTAAATATTTCGAATGTTACAAAACAACTGTGTATAATTTTTTTATATTATCGAGTAGAATGAGAAAGAATATTTCGATGAAAAAAATTACTGATAACTAACTAAGATTCCAGATGTGGTACGTATTGGAGAAATAAGTTATTTATTTATTGGTACAAAAATAACTGTATAATTAGTTTTTATACAAATAACTTTATATACTTTTTTTCATTATTCCAAATATATACAATACATACGTGCTTATGTATACATATGTGTATTTATTAAATCGTTTATAAAAAGATATCGTTTAATTAATATCTTCTGATCCAGTTTTAGAAATTTAATTAAACTGACGCATAAAGATAATTTTGATTGTTTGTTTTAGGTACAAATTTATTAAGAAATATATATAATTTACAAACATTTTAACCATATACTACATTTTTAATTTAAAAACAATTAAATGCATATTTTTATAACTTTCAATGATATCATATATGAAATTGCATATTACTAGAATTTTAACACAAATGTTTATCCCCAACTAACTAAGGAGCCACTACTTTGTTCACTATTCTACCCAAACATTGAATTTCACTTTCAATGACATCTCCGGGTTGTAAATATTCTGGAGGATTACGATGCATACCAACACCTTTTGGAGTTCCGGTTAAAATTACATCTCCGGGCAATAACGTGATGCTCCTATTAATTATAAAAATGGACCATTTTCTTACGTAATGATTAAGTAATATGCCCAACTTACTGCGATAAACGACTAATAATTTCATCGATTCTAAATATCATGTTTCCTGTAATTCCATTTTGCTTTTCAATGCCATTGATTTTACATATCATTTGCAAATCATATGGGTCCTTTATGAGACTTTTGTGTACAATCGATGGACCGAGGGGCAAAAAAGTGTCCATAGATTTACCAATTAAAAATTGACCACCATTGCGCTCTTTTTGCCAATCTCGCGCCGAAATATCCTGTGCTATACTGTAACCAAATACATAATCCATTGCTTCCTCTTCCTTTACACGACTACATTTTCTACCAATTATTACGGCTAGTTCAACTTCCCAGTCGAGCTTCTAAAACAGACAAATATCATGTTATTTCCTAGAAATTATTATTAAGTGATAAATAAATTATTTTAAAGGCTAGTAAAAATAATTTTCCGCATTGTTTTCTAACTATTGGCTGATCTCAACCTCAACGCACTGTCGGGAATTAGACACTCACGTACTATTTTCCATTAAATGATCATATTTAAGGTGCTATTTTCTAAGCCTAAATACTCCGCCCGTTTTACCCAGAAATGGACTTTTTAGTCCATTTCTTGGCCATAAAGAATACGTAAATATTATATTTCTGATATTATCTTGACGTTGACACTCAAATACTTATAGTTAATGGTTATTATACGTGTATTCTGTACCGAATGCATTAACTTACATTAGTAATTTTATGGGCAATCACATTGCCTAAAGCTCCTGTTAATGTATTATTAAATTTACTAAAAAACATTGGTTCCTTTGGTGGTTGCTTATTTTGTTCTTCACAATGATCTCTATAGTTCAATCCAATACAAATAATCTTGTCTGGATTTGTAACTGGTGGCAGTAAAGTGAAGCTATCATTCACTGCTTCGCCTTTAGCATCGTCTACTTTTCTCTGCAGCTCAGACAATGAGTAATTTTGTGTAATAAAGGTTTTCATGTCATTTGAGACACAAGAACCACCAGATAGTTCCACAATCTTGTTACCATCTTCAGATACAACACCCAAACGCTGACGGGCATCATTTTTACGTAGGTATTGAACAAAACGCATTTTAGGAGAGCTAATGGAAGATATGTATTTAATACAGAAATATATATTACATTGATTTGCTATTATTCTTATCACTTACTTAGTGTTATGATAGGTTTGCGCAGTGACGTATCTAATTCTAGTAGATAACTGTTTGATCGACTTTTGCTGTGAGCTAATCAATAATGGTCCCATAAACCTTAATGCCATTACTTTTTATGAAGTGTTCGGCGAATTGTATATTTGCATATGAACAACCTTTTCAGTTATGATTTATGAATGTGTATTATCACATATACTTAAAATTTTATTAACTCAATTAAAACACAACAATTTTTATAAACCACAGACGAAAACAGAAATTTTGTACCAATTTTCTAGTTTTTATTAAACATAAAACAAAAATTTTCTAATTACACATGATAATAAACAAGAAAAGACATAAGGAGGTCTGAATTTAAACAAAACACAGGGTTGCCAAGCTGAAATTATATAGCAGCCCATTATTTTCTGTTTAGATATCGACTATTCATTCGTATATTAATATCCAACTTTTTTTAAATGAACAGGAACAATTATGAGAAAAAGCAAACAAAAACTTCCTACTGATATATAATCCTGTTTACCACATAACGATATCTACTCCTCTTATCCTCAGCATATTCCTCAAAATGATAGTACAGTGCCTTTCCTCTTATTTTTCATACTACTATATTCAACCACGCTGTTTGCTGACAGTTCACAGCTGCTGACGGAAAGGAAGGTAAAAACTTTTTGCAATATCTCTCGGTTTTGAAAAATTAAAATTTATAAGAAGTTATTTATTAATTATAGTAACTTAGTGACATCTTCAGGAAAGAAAGTAATTAAGAGGCAACAGTATGTCTATGTTAGGTAGAACAATTGGACGCACATTGATGCAAGTAAGTTATAAATAATTATTTTTAATGCGGTTCTACTAAGTGCTTACATAAACATTTTCCCCTATGGAATTCACTATTCTTAAATTATAAGCAAATAAATTTGCTAATAAGCTTTGAGGTTATAATCCTTTTTACAATGTTTATTTTCAATGAAAGATAAAAATGAAAAGAACATTAATATGATGCATAATTTTAGTGCTTATCAACTTCTGCTGGTCGTTCAATACATACTACAGCTGCTGTCAATAGTGTGAGTAGTTCGTACAAATTATTTCTTTTGGAAAAAAGTTAATATATACGTTTTAGGATCCTGGAGTACATGGTGGCAACCGCACTACCTGCACTCTTATTCCCGGCGATGGTGTTGGTCCCGAATTGGTTTATGCCTTGCAAGAGGTTTTCAAGGTCAGCTGCGAAATGTTTTTGATATATGGGTTTTTAAATAAAAATTTTTGAACTTTTTTCCTTCAGGGTGCTGATGTTCCTGTTGACTTTGAATCGTATTTTCTTTCCGAAGTTAATCCAGTCTTGAGTGCTAAGTTGGAAGATGTGGTTGCTTCCATTCAAAAAAATAAAGTTTGCATTAAGGTAATTGCAATAGTCACATTAAAAATTAGACATAAATCAAAAATAAATTTGTTTCAATATAGTTTTGTGCAAGTTCTTACAGAGGATGTTAATTAACTTTTCATAACCATAATATTTCATTACTTGTTAATATTACTTTTAGGGCATCTTAGCTACTCCCGACTACAGTGTGGCTGGTGAATTACAAACCCTTAATATGAAACTCCGTAACGACTTGGATTTGTATGCCAATGTTGTACATGTACGCAGCTTGCCCGGTGTTAAGAGTCGCCATAAAGATATCGACACAGTTATTATTCGTGAACAAACTGAAGGCGAATACTCCGCCTTGGAACACGAATCGGTGCCCGGTATTGTTGAGTGCCTTAAGATTATTACTGCCAAAAAATCGATTCGTATTGCAAAGTTTGCATTTGATTATGCTACCAAGAATAACCGAAAGAAGGTCACAGCCGTGCACAAAGCCAACATTATGAAACTAGGTGATGGTTTGTTTTTAAGATCTTGCGAAGAAATGGCTAAGTTATATCCACGCATTCAATTTGAGAAAATGATTGTCGACAACACTACTATGCAAATGGTGTCACATCCTCATCAAGTAAGTTGTGCGTGTATTTTCCAATTATATTTTAACTTAACTTATGCTGCAAAAACAGTTCGACGTTATGGTTACTCCCAATTTGTACGGTAACATTGTTGATAATTTGGCCACGGGCTTGGTAGGAGGTGCTGGTGTTGTCGCTGGTGCCTCTTATTCAGCCGAGACAGTAGTTTTTGAGCCGGTAAGGTCGTTTATCATATGTATAGTTTTGATTCTATTATTAAATTTTTCATTTATTGTTCTCATTTTAGGGTGCACGTCATACCTTCGCGGAAGCTGTAGGCAAAAATATTGCCAATCCCACCGCCATGTTTTTGTGCGGCACTAAATTGTTGCGTCATATCAATTTGCCTACTTATAGTGAATTGATTCAAAACTCTCTTCATCGGGTTCTTAAGGATGGCAAAGTAAGAACTAAGGACTTAGGTGGCCAATCTACAACCCAAGATTTTACACGTGCTGTTATTGCCAATATTCATTAAATATGGTTCTTCTATACAATAAAGTTTCTAACGTTGATTGGGCTCATTTTCTTTCCCTCAGAGCGACTCACAAATTTACAACTTCAAATGTTAAGTTAAAATGCTGTATGGCAAATGCTGATGGTAAAACCTTAATATAGCATCTATTTGCTTAAACATTACTTGCACTTACAAACAAACCAAACGAATATAAAAACAAGATTATTTTAATTTTAATTTATTTAATGTAAATTTCCTGAGTATTAGTTTGGCAAATATTCTATGCAAATCAGTAATTTCTTTATTATTTTAATCAATTGTATGTCAATTGTCGTATGTATGCCGACTATTTTAATTTTCACCAGAAACGTATTGTTTATTATTATCTTATTTTGGATACCGCCTAATATCCCAAATGTGTTTTATTTATTTGCTATAAAGAATTTTTTAAAAGTGCTTACGTATGGGTACATATATTGAATTCTACTTTAATAACAACGTGTTTTAGTTATACATACACAAACGTCTCAAATTTTTTGAAACAAGCATAACGTAGTGTTACAGTTACAAAATATAAAAAGTCAATAAATTACATAAAATAATTAATGAAACTGAAAGTGGTTTTAATGCTTAAATATAATATAAAGATAAAAAATATTAAGTGCTTTAATATATATTAAATTCTTTGTTTATAGATAATTAGTGTAAAACCAGGTAATTGTGTAGAGGTAGACAAATAAAATCGATTCATTAAAAAAGGTACATACTGTACTGTCAAAATATATGCCCAAAATTTTTTTATTATTTTTTCAGCAACTAAAAAAAATTATTTATGTAGTTCTAAATTTTATGTCAAGAATATTGTAAAAGTTTTTAATAAGTCTTAAAAATATTTAAAAAAATATGTTACTTAAAGAAACCAAACCAGAGTGCTGCATGGACCATGAACCCCTTCCAGAAAATATAGCATCTCTAGCTCCTCATATATGCTATGAATTCGGTCGTTTGTTTCGTCTACATCGGCGGGCATTTGTCAAAAATTGTCGTATATGGGAATTGGCTAAGCCAAAGTCATTACGGTTCACCCACCGATTTGTGAGAAGTTGTCCCTGTTTCTTGAAGAAAAATATAGAAATTATACGTTTATATCAGAGAGCAAATACCAGAACGGAACAATTGGCTTATCCTCGAGCCAGGTATAACTCAAATGCAATACTTTGTATGGAAATTACTTAATTTATGAATTTCAGGCATTTACTTTTGCTTAAGCAACAAATAAGGAAGCTTTTCCCAGTCGATCGTATTATAAACATCAATCGTTTTATACGTAAAAGTCTATTTTCACTATACAGTCGTTTGGGCAATGTTCAACCGCCATTGGAAATGTAAGTTAAAATATGATCTAAATAAAATTTGGTTAAACGTGAATTTCTTTTTAAGAAAACCGATAAAAAAATGGGACAGGACGGAATGGGAAAAACATATGAAAATACTTAAGAAGCTGGCCAAGCATAAAGAAGTTAAAAAACCTCCGAAAATGGTAAATTTGGATTAATTTTTGTACAAGTTCAATAAGAAGATCTTGTTTGTTTTTTTTCAGCCCGTGAAGAGGAAGCCCTTAAGTCAGATGAAACGTTATAAGAATCTAGCCAAACCTAAAAAATGTCGTTTAATAGAAAAAGCTGATTGGATATTTACTGCAGAAATGCGCAACCACAAGGCTTCGGAAAGAACTAAAAATCTAGCTAAACCGGTGGTTCGAGATGTAACTATGTTGCATCAGGAGTTACCCATAGAAATACCTGCCCGAGTACTTAAGCACAAAGGTTTTTAATAAAATTTAAAGTAATTTAATAATATGTCATAATTCTCAAATTCTTTTTCAAGCCTCTGAACGTCTAACAGAACTGTCCAAACCAAATGTTCACAAGTCGCAATCGGGACCCTCCGATTTAAAAGAAAATCCGTTTGCCATATCCCCGACAGCTCTCAAGGTTAAAGCATCTAAACGTACAAACGAATTGGCAGAGCCAAGACAATACGAAAATACCCATATACGCAAGGATCCTTATGCAATTTCGAAAGCGGCCCTTACAGCAAAAGCTAAGCCGCGTACTATTGAATTGGCTAAGCCAAAGAAGGTTTAAAATTTCAATTCTTTTAGATATTTGCGTTAGGTTTAGGTTATTAGGTATCATGCAGTTTCTTTAGTTTCATAAAAATTGAATAGTTATTGTTATTTTGAATAATTACGAACCATATAAATACCTAAGTAAAAAATATGTTTTAATTGCAACTGTTTTTTGTTCAATGTGTTGCTGTTATATTACGAAATATTCAAGTTTCATTAACGCTTTTTTCTAACAAATTTTAATTCAACTTAATATAACAAAAGTTTTTGGGCACACTTTCATTATTTATTGTTTTGCATTCAAATGTCTTCTTCTTCGTAATATCAGGAACGCCAAGCCGTTACAGTGAAGCAGTTACCGGAGAATTAAATGATTCTACAATTTACATAATAAAACATGTCAATACGATATGATTTCAAAATGTTGCAATAATTTTGGTTGAATATACGAAACTATTGGTTTAACAATAGCAAATTTAACCGCCAGCTCCACAATTTGCTGATTGCATCCTTTAGAGCTCTCAAATGGATATGGTTTGTATATAATTTACAGTTTCATGGCTGCCCAATGCTGTACCCGCTCGAGTAGGATGATTCCCTTTGTGATATGTGATAGTCTACTAACGTTCGATAATTTTTGTAAATTGTAATTCGATCATTTCATCGTGTAAGAATTTGTTTAGGTACAATCATAAACCAAAACCATAAATGGTAATGCAGTTCATATATAACTTATCGGCAGTACTGTATTACATTACCATAGAAATAAATTTTACTTTGGTAGTTACCATAGTCATAGTACACTTTCAAATGATGGTAAGACAGTTTTCATGACAGATACAATATATATTCATGTAAGCTGTTTTTCTGCAATATATATGTATATGTATATATATATATATATATATATATATATATATATATATATATTTAAAAATATTATAAGAAATATATATATATATATATATATATATATATATATATATTTCTATATATATATTCATATATATATATATATATATATATATATATATATAAAGTTTTCAGCAAAAATTTCTTAAATGTATTTAAATTTATGTGATTACAAAATTAAGCAGACAAAACAAACTTTTACAAGCCAAGTAACTTTTGCATATGTGTGTGCGTATGTGCATCGGCATACATTATCTTTGTTCCTTATTGTAAGATTTAATTTATATTCCAACACTCTCAATAAAAGCTTCCCTATTATATTAACCTACTTATTTCCGTTTCCTTCATAATCTAAATCAATTTAAAATTGACGCTGGCAGCCCTGCATTCTCACATACTCTCTTTTTAACCACCTTCTTCTGATTAGTTTCTCCGGGTCGCTTAAACAGTGCGCACACAACTTTGTGCATACTCCGCGTGTGTTATAATACATTTATTAAAAAAGCCGGTATTCCAGTAATATAATTCGATAAAACTATTAAAAAATATATATTTAATAGTTATTTAATGAATTAATGGCGAAAAGTTTGAAGGAAATGCGAAAATTATTGTGCAAAATCTTATTGGAAATAATCCAATTTCTTTCATTCTGCATTGTGCTGTTGTCCGTCATTTACTGCACTTCTATACGTGTGCGATTGTATGTGCTTGTGTGTTTATGTTTTTGATTCTCAAAAACAGGGTTGTTAGCAGAAGACAGCTCAAAAGTGCTGAAGTGTCAAAAAGTGCTAAAATATTCAGTTGATTTTTGCAAAATTCGTGTTTGTTAATATAAAATTCAAAGAAAAAAGTGTTTTATATATGATTTTACATATTTTAACAATTCTTATCACTCGGAGAATATCAAATAGTTGCTCTCACATCCACGGGCACTTATATTAATAATAAAAAAGTGGTTTTGATTGGCTGGGTCGTTTTTGTGTTGAAATGTTTTATACGTATAAAGTTTTATATTAAACTCGATTTTGTGTTGTAAATACGAAAAAGCTTGTGGTTTTAGACTTTTGTATACACGCATTGGAACGTAACAGTTCCGTGTTTATCCTCGGTCCGCATTTGTTTTTGGTTAGGTGCAGTCTTCCATATGCAACAAGTTAAATGGACAGTGCAAAGCTCGGGAGCTTTCATTTCATGGGATCGTTGCTTTCTTTATGTATGCACATTTAGTGTGTGATGCAACTTTTGAGGGATTCTTCAGAACAGTAGTTTTGCAAGGACGAGATTTTAGTTCCCAAACCATTTATTATTAATCTGTACTGTGAAGTGCGTAAAAGTGCTAAAAGTGATAAAAATTCTAAATGATTATAAGAAAGTGTTCAACTAACAAATATTATAATTACTCGTGGCCCTTGACGGTGCAAGAAGTGCATGATGCACTTTGCATTTGTGACAAAATTGCACTTCTAGATGTTCCGAAGGGACAAGATCCATTATAAAACATAAATATTAATTATTAATTCAACAGCCTGCTCACCTTTTACCACGGGTAAGTCAAGTCCATTTAAAGCGTTTTCTTATATTTTTTATTTGAATTTTTATTTTTCATATAATAGCAGTATTCATAAAAAATACTGAAAGAGTTTATGCTCCATGTTCACATTTTGTTTATTTATGTTGTTTATCAGTTTATTATTATTTTTGTATTATTTCTTTAATTATTATTATTATATTATACAATAGGTAAAGTACATTTTTGTTTGTTTGTTTCATTTGTTGGTTTTTATCTCTGCTATTTTCAAATTAATTCAGTTTTTATTTCAGTTATTTTACAGTGTTGTTCATATCTTGTTGTTGTTGGTTGTTCTTATTTTTGTAGGGAGTTGCTTTATTTTCAATTTGTTAATAATCTTTTATACACACTTTTACTTAATTCTTCATTTATTTGATTTCATCTGTTCATTTTTTAAAGCGAAACACTCTTAAGTTGTTTTATTTTTTTTTATTTTGATTTCTTTTAATAATTTTTACATGAAACACTAAATCAATGTGTTGAAAATTATTGAGTTTTGCCATAAAATTTTGTTGTTGCTACTAAAATATAAACTTAAACAATAAATACAAATACAATATATGTTTTCTTTAAATAGCACACATAATACGCAATAATAATGATACGCAAACTTGTTTTTTTAATAAGCTTTCCCCTAGTGATGTTGAAGTAGGTAAAACTTAGTCAAGTTCAAAATTATTATGCCTTAATTTATCAAAAATTTTCCTAATAATTTAATTTTGTTGTAAGACTTTGATAATAATAATAAATTTGTGTGGTGACATAAATTATGTTATTAAAGATAAAGTTTCTTTAATACGTTTAGATATAAATACAATTTAGTTGATTTTTTCTTTTTTTTTTATAAATTCCGCGATTGATATTTGGGAAACCCACTTAAAATGCAATGATTTTGTCAAGTGTTCTTCTATATTCTTTTGCCGTGTTTTGCATAACTCTGCTATTTTACGCACACCAAGTTGAATGATAGTTTATGTTTGTTTATATGTATGTTTGTATGTCTGTTTGTATATATATTTTTCAAAATTGAATTTGCCTAGATTTTCTTATAATTTTCCTAAATTTTAATCGTATACGCCTGAAAAGTTTGTCAAATTTTTACATATTTTACAACAATTACTTTTTTAGTTAATTATAATTTATTTGATGTCTATCCAAAATGTGTGTATGCATGTATAAGATAATTTCTTAAAAAATTGTGTAGTTTTTTCCCAAAAAAATTTTTTTTATTTACAAAAGTTTGTTTGTTTCTTTAATTTTTGCTCAAATTTTCGGCTTTTACTCTTCCTCAGGCCTGGTTAAACACATTTTCGCATGTTTTAATTTTTGTGATTCTTGATATTAAAGATATGAATTTAATTTAGTTTCAGCATTTTTCATATTTTGTGTGTTTAAATCCTGGTTGTTGTGATTTTGTTGCTTGTTTGTTAAAAGTTTTGTTTTTTATTGTGTCTATTTCAAAAAATGTTTTATATTTTTCTTAATATTTCTTACTTTTGGTCCCTGAATAATAATTTTTTTTTTATTATTTATGTTTGTTTGTTTTTTTTGTCAAAAATAAATCTTATATTTTGTTTGTTTGTTAAACTATTTTTTATTGTTCAAAATTTTACAGTCATTTTTAGTTAATATGATTAAAAAAGTAGTCTTCAAGAAAATTCATAAATATGGCGGGACAAGGCCCCAGATATTTGGACCTGTTTTTGAATACAAGCCAGCAATCTGTGAGTGTTTGTTTAGTTGTTGTAAAATTGTAGGCAAACGAAAATATTGTTGGATGTTTCGAAGGATTTCAAAGTTGTGAGAGAACGAAATAATCGACGTCTCTCTCTCTCTCTCAGGGCTGCAGTTCTATTTGAGTACTTGTCAGTTATCGATTGATTTATTGCCTGATTTTAAAACGTTTTAAAAACGTTATTTCTTCACAACTGAGTGGCGGCACGACTACCGACAATAGCGTGATATGCGAGGGTGACACTTGTAGGGGTAAAAGGATATTCCAAATGTCCTGGCAACCTTATTGCTGACGGAATTGCCAGGGAAGGGTTCAGAAGTGAGCAACTCAAGGATCTGCCACTTCACAGGCATTCCTATAACGCACTGCAAGTTCTTGAATCAGTGTGAATCATATAAACGTGACCAACTGCTGCGTGTCAAGGGCGACGCGTCCCTGCTATGACCCACGCAGAACACGCGACCTTTTTAACTTCTGCAAGATACGACTGCTTCAACTTGTGAATGTCTTAACTGGATATTGCAACTTTGGGACCCATGCAAGAAGGATGGGTCTGGAATACATCATTACAGCTTCTACAGAAGCTGAAGAGGAGGAGGAGGAAACTATGCTCCATTTTCTATGTCAGTGCCCTGCCTTGAACAGCGCACGGACAGTCGCACCTGCGCTCAAACTTTTTGATAGACCTAGATACACTGGCGAGTGTGGAGCATGTTAGAATATTGGCCTTCGTAGCGACTGCAGGATGGCTCCGTGAGGCAGAGGACACTTCATAAGAAGTCCTCTGATTAAGGGTATCACAACGGGACCGAATTAACGGACCCAAGTGCGTTGTCTCGACAGTGGCCCTAATAACCTAACCTAACCTAAGGCACGAATGAAGCGAGCAGGCGCGCTTAGCTGCAATTCAGGTAACTAAAAGACGTTACAACTAGTACTTTGCTTAGATCGCGTTCACTCACATTGACTTTTGCAAGGAACTTTTGAAAAGTGTTTTTGTTCGTCTTTCCTCTGTAGCCGAGAGCTGAAAAGGTTTACCGAAGCGAGTATTTCGAATTAATTTAATTTTAGAATTGAAGTACATTTTCGCTCCAAACGATCAAAATAAGTTTTAGCCTACGATCTGACCGAACGCGTAATATAGGGCAACTCTGGTTTCAGTTAAGCTCTATTTGTTTGCTTAATTGTATCGAAATAGCGCTTCGGAAGCATCAACATTTGCTTCTCAAAGTTTTCTCTTTCGATCGGAAAACTACAACCGCAATCAGTTAGTAAAAACTAATTTTTTTTTTTCTTAAATTCCCATTTTGAGAAATTAACATCTCCTGGAATGGCAAACAATTTTGCTGGTGTCAAATTTATTGATTTTCTTGAAGTTTTTGTTTTTTTTTGTAGTTTTTGTGTTGGTTTTTGTTTCTTAAATTAAAATCTATCAAAAGCATTAAGTGGGTTATTGTTCTTTTATTTAAAAAAAAAATCGTTTGTTGTAGTTTCAAAAAGTTGTGTTAAAATAGTTATTAAAAATATTATCAAAAAATATGTTTTATTAAACAGAAAAGCACAAATCAAATTAAAGTTTAAAGAAAGTAAAAGAAAGAAAAAAAAATATAATAAATATTCATCAAAAAGATTTTCCAAAGTGATTTTCTTTTTAAGTTTTTGTTGCGGGGTCTATTTTCGTTTTCAGATTTCTTTCTATTTCAATGTCTTGTCTATTGTATTTGTTGTTATATGGTGTACACGAGTGTATGCCATTTTATTGCTGTTGCTGTTTCTGTTGTTGTTGTTGTTGTTGTTACTGTTTTATTAAGAGCCAATTATAATTATGTGAATATGGAGCAAATAGTGACAGTGTTAATGTGAGTTCTAATTTTTCGTTTTCAAAAACAAACTTTAACGTTCTATTTTCTCCAACAGGGCTGGTAACTCATATCAATATTTTTGTATCTCTTCTTCATTTTTCTTGCATTTTGATTTACATTTCATAAAGCTCATTGATTAGTTCAGTTCATTTTGCCAACCCACGATCATCATACAATTTTGTAGTAGTTTACAACTGTCTGTTCGATCTCAAAACGTTTGTGTGTGTGGGTGTTCCCATATACATATACCCCCCTAAATCATAAACGATTATTAAAATTAGTTGCTTTAAAGCAGTGTTGCGCACCACTACAGGAACACATTTACAATGTATTTGAAGCAGCGAAACAACTGAACAGGGTTGGGAAGGTCTATACAGTCATACTTTTTATATGCAATGATATTTTACAATAATTCAACACATAAAAATACGTTTGTGTGAGAGAAAAAATTCTGCCTACGCTAGTTAAAAGTGGAAATATTGATTCGAATCACTTTATGACCCAAAGTGGTTTAATTAATATGTCCAGACTAACCAGCTAACGCATAGACAAACAATATACAAGCGTTATCCATGCCTGCTACTGTTAATTTGTTTGAAGAAATTCAAAGAGCGCGAGAGAAACAATTTGTTGTTTACACTATACATGTTTCAATAAGAGAACGGCCTTTTCCTTTCGCGCGCGATAGGCAAATAAAAGCTTGCGCAACACTGCTTTAAAGGATGGATTTTGTAGGGTTAAAGATCCCTTAAAGCATTCATTAACTTTAACAATCGTTTGTGAATTAGGGGGATAGTTTTTATTTAAAGTGCCAACGAGGATGTAGAGTTTTTTATTGGTTTCACTTTTATGTTTGTTTGTATGGAACTCCCTTTTGTTTTGTGCTTTGCCGCGCATAGTTAATATTATCAATAATGTAGCTCATACGTCGAAGTGCACTCGTGCAAAGTTGTTGGTGTCGTTTACGTTCTTATCTTCTCATTATGTGTAAGTTGTTTCAAACGCTTTCGAAGCACATTATTTTTATGGAAATCTTTTCAGTAGAAACATGAAAGTAAATAGATCATTATGATTTGTAATATTGGAGGAAATATCAATCGATCCAGACATAAAAAAAAGTTCTGATTGCAATTGCTCAATATGTGAGCGATCAGGAAGTTTTCATAACATAATGGCGGGTATGCATTATGATCAGGGCTCCATAAAAATATAGTTATTTAATATATGACACTATTCTGTTTATTTCAACAGGCTGATCAATAGCATTATTTTCCGAAATCGTTTGTTCACTTCTATGACGTTTTCCTTAAATTCGGTGCTACAGTGGCTTCTGTGACTTATGAAATAGCACAAACTTTTGTCATGATTAGGCGAGTAATACTTTTATTGAACTTTGTAAATTTTAATGATTCTAGATTTGAAAAATATTTTGTTATAATCGTTGTGATTTGAAATTATTTGAAATATATATTCGTGATTTGCAATCTTTTTATATACAATTCACCAAAAATAATAAAGATTAGATATAGATTCGCTATTAATTGTGTATAAATATAGTCTGGGATTTTATGCATAAGGAAGTCGAATAAGCCATGACCGATGTGAAATGGGATTCCCAAAATGACCTGAAAGCTAGAAACTGCGGTTTTTGTTTGATGTATTGCAAACAGTCTCAAATAGACTGACATTTTAAGAGTCAATAAAATATAATAAATAGTTCCAGAGGTGGAAACTGTATTCTATTTTTAATACATAAAAGCAAAGCTAAAACTTTTGTAAAACTAATTTTTGTTTTCCAGTTAATTGAACTTCTTATTTACTTCGGAAACAATTAAGTTGTTATTGAAAATAAAAGAAAATCAAATAGACGATTCCAGGGCGGGGAAATCCAAACTTTTATTTGGTACACAAAAGTAACAAACGTACGTCGCTGAAGTGTATGTAAGACACGGCTCTTTGAATTGTTCAAACTCTTTTCGTTAAAACTTTAACAAATTGTTGGATATATTTCCGATCGTGGAAGATATTTTTGATGAAATTTAAAGATCTTTTGGAATGAAATTCATGTTTTTTACATAAAACGAATGAAAAGATTCGATCGATACAACGTTGGGCTTAGCAACAACGCATGGCCTTCTTGAGTTAAATGGCAAAAAATGTGTTTCAGGTAATTAATCTCGCAGATATCGAAATTGTACAAGAGAGTAGAATTTTGCCATTTATGCTGATTTCTTTTCTAGAAAATAGTGCAACATCCTTTACACTTTTTATTTGAAAATTAGCAACTTTCTGTGATTTGAAAACAAAGAATTTTTAGAATTTAATCCAGCATTAATTACGAAAAATAACGAAAAATTTTAAGACTCCTCCAAGTTGCCGCTTTTTAAAATAGAAGTAAAAAAATGTTACATATTTTTTAGAAAAGAAAATGCTATTCGTTTTGTCAAGCAGATGCAAATTAATAATTTGTTCAAGACTATAGTCGTGGTAATTTCCTCGTTATATCGTTGGGGAAGCTTATAAATATGCTATCAAAATCGCTCGGGAAAGAAGTACGAAAGAAGTGAAGAGCTTTTGAGTTGTTGCATTCTTTTCGTCATCAATTAAACTTTTGCTACGACCCTGATATTCTTTGCCATGTGGCAACCCCATGGGCTTAGTAACCGTTAATTGTGGACACTAACACCGCCAATATTTACTTTGGTCTATTGTTTATTTAGTTTGAATAATATAGTTTATATGTAATTATTTTCGTTAAATATCTTATTTTTATATATAATTTTTTGTTTGTTGTAATTTACTCTTTTGTTTTGTTTTTGTTATGCTGTATTGTTGTAATTGTTGTTGTATTGATATTGCTATTGATATGGGGTTAAGAGAAAAAAATAAAAAAGACGTCTATTCGTTCAATACGGCTAAAATGCAAAAGAAACATGTACATGTTGGGTTGGGAGAATGAGAGTGCGGTGTTGTGTTGTGTTGTACAGGGGGGGGGGAGGTCGTAGATGAATAATTGAGAAGAGAGTATAACGTATAAAGTGTAGTTGTTGAGCGGAGGTTGTTAACTTTTTTTTGTTGTTGCGGGGGGGGGGCTGATCAAAATGTTGAAATCAAAAACAAATCAAATGAAAGTTATTTTCCTTTTGCTTTATTTTTTGTAACTAATTTATTTATTAATAAAAAATTATGCAAATATATTTTTGTAAATTTTTAAGAATTATCTTGTAAAAAATAATAAAAATTAACGAAAAAGATTAAAAATTAATAAAAATAATTATATATAATAATTATATATTTATATATAAAATGATAAAACAAACATCCAGTTTTTCCACTCAAATTATCATGTTTTTGTTGACAACTTATTGAATAAAATTTCTTTTTTGTTGTTGTTACTCTCCTCGTCTATCGTAGTTATAATAAATTTAAAAGTAAATATATTTAAAAGTAAAGGTATAAATCTAAAAAGAACTTGTATAATGTTTTTAGTATTGTTTTGTTTTTCTCTTACATTAATTATAAACTTAAACAATTAAAAACTCTACTGTTACATACTTTTCAACTATTTTGCTTTAAAAATTAAATAATTATAGGGCTGTGGCGTAATATTTTACATGTTTAGTGATAAATAAAATTAACATAGAGTACAAAAAACAAAAGAAAAAAAAACATTAAAGACAAAAATAAAGTTGGGTGGAAAACATTAACAAAAATAAAAAGAAAAAAATAAAGTTATTGTTTTTAAAGTTATTCGTTACAATTAAAGTTTAATATAAATTAACACAGTTTATTAATTTGATTTTTTTTTTTAATTTTCATATTCATTAAAGAATTTTCAAAACTCTTCTTTTGTTTTGCTCTCCCAGTGAAATGTGCTTTAAAAGAGTCTCCTGATTCCGTAAGAAAAGTTGAAATTAAATATATTGAAATCGATAACTTTGAATTCTGGAAAAATACATGTTTAGATATTTTTAGGTTGTTTGTTTTTTGTTGTTTGTTGTTTCTTGGAACGTTTTTGCTTTATTTATGCTTTTATTTTATTTTATATGGTAAAAGTGAAACATTTTCATTATTGTTTTATTAAATATTATTTGTTGTTTGTTTTGTTTTCAGTTAAATGTAATTAAAAGTTTATCTTCCAAATAATAACATCTAAAAAAAAGAAAGTCTAAATGTTGTACTTTTTTCAGTATTTTTCTTAATTTTCTTAAGTTTTTCTTTTTAAATTTTCATTTTGAAATTATGAGTTTTCTAAAATATATATTTCTTTTTTGTTTTATTGTTAAAAACGAGAAACATTTTTTTGTTATTGTTTTTGCTTTGTTTTGTTTTGTTTTGTTTCTAATGTTTAAAGTGTTGTCTGTCGTTATAGTTGTTGCTGCTGTGTTTCTTCCTATTTTAGGTTTTGTTCTATTTATATTTCTTTATATTTAATTTAAAATCTATTGTAATTATATGTTTTGCTTTATAGTTTAGTTGAAGCTTAATTTCTATTGTTTTTTCTTTTCATCTTTTCTGTTCTATTGTAGTGTTGTATTTTGCAAATTATTACGAAATTGTTACGGGGATTTTTATGACAGTTATTGGAAAAAAGTTGCTTGTTTGTTTTCTATATTTATTCTTAACTATTGTTGTAGATCGGCGTTTAAGATTTAAACTATTGAAATAAAAAGAAATTCCAATTCAAAGACAGGTTGTGTATTAAGATGCGACTTGTTGCCATATTTATCTGCTTAAGATCTTTTCGATTCTCTTCTGCGCATGATTTTTAGACTTTTTGTACAGGAGTGTCAAGATGTTTTTGTAATTGAAAAGAAATTTGAAATATTTGAATCGTATTGCAACTTCTTGTGTATATCATAGATAAATGATTCTCTATGAAAAGGTTTCTAAGTCAGTGTAGAAAGTTTTACTGTTGCAGAAATCCCTATTGAATTTTAGTATTAACCACATGAGAATTACAGTACAGTACAGAAGTTGTGTAATACACAGGATTCTTTTAGTATCTCTTTAAAAAATATAAAGTGGTTGTGAACATATTTTTGTGTACTCGAAATCTAACCATGTGGAAAATGCAATGAAGGGCAACAAATAATGGAGAATATCCAACAATAATTTGTTTGTCAGGAGTGACCATGTCCGTTTGCTACAACTCCATGTAACAACTGTTTTGTAATGTAGTGGTCGCCAATACGAACAATTGCTTAATAACAATATTTTTTATTAAACTTTTAAATGTGACTGAAGTCAGTACATGAAAAATATAAATGAAAAAAAAAATTAATTTTCAAGAAGATACACTCTTTCTGAAAGTTATTTATCTACTGAAAAAAAAACCTGTCTTTAATTGTCTTCATTTTGTTCTTCAAAACAAAATATATTTCCTCGAAATATGAATAAACTATTCACTGCCGTTTGTATAACAGTTTAGTGGTTTGTATAACAGGCAAACTATGTATTGTATTGAATTGCATAACAATAAAGGGAAAAACTAAAAGCGAAAACTATTTAAAATAAAAGAGAAAAAAGAGAGAAAATATTGTTGAATTTTTAGTTTTATTGCTATTGTATTACTGGCTATTGTTGGTTTTAATTATTAAGGATTCTCTTCTTTAGGTTTTCTTTTAAAATGTAAACTATCGTTTAATTGTTAATATATATAATTGAATTTTTACTGGATATTACTATTGTTGTTGTTGGATATTTCTATTGTTTTTTTGTTTTGTTTTTTTCTTTGAAGTGGTTGGTAATTGATTAATTATATTATAGAGCGGGCTAAATACGATACTATGTGAGTAGGAGGAAGAGGGGGAGGAGGAGGAGGAGGAAGGGGAGCTGGTGTGTGGACTTACGGCTGGGACTTGTTTCTTTCTTTTACTCAATTTGTATCAATTATTAAAAGTCTATTGCTAATTATGGTAAGTTGTTGTGATTTAGTACTATTGTAGGTTATTTCTGGTTGGTTGGTTGGTTGGTTGTTTGTTTCGCTTTAAATTTATATTTTATTTTCTATTGTTTATATGTATGTGTATGCAAAGTCTATTGTTTAAGCTATTTAATTATTTTGTTTTTCTCTTGTGTAATTCATTAACAAAATATTGTTTTAAAACTGATTGAAAAGAAAACCCATAGATATTGAAGTGTTAAATCAATTATCTTTGAAACAAAAATAATCAACAATCGACTGTTTTATTTGATTATTTTCTTGTCTTGTTATTCTTATAGGCGTTATTGGTTAAAAGTGGTGTAACTGTTATATTTATGCTAGAGGACTGTTAAACAATCATTCTTTATAAAGATTTGATGTTTGCTATTTTTTTTTTTGTCATATTTGTAGTCATAATTTAACAGGGCTATTGTTGTTTGTTATATTAAAAAATTGTCGTTCCGGTTATTGTTACAAACTACAGGGACTGCAGAGCAAATATTTTCGTCTACTTTGTACAGGACAAATTTTGCTTAAGGAAATATTTTTTTTTGTTATAGTTTATGCAAAGACCAGCATTTCGTTATGCAGAAAGTTGGTACTTTACAAAAATAGGACAAAAGCTTTGGTATTCCTGCTGATAAATAATTATCAACATGGAAAGTATATATATGAGCTATAACTGTTATACAAAAGTATTTTGTAATAGAGAACAAAAGCCGAAAATTGTTGCAAACTGCGAGTAGATAAGATTTGTGCACAAACTAAAGTAGTAAAGAAGCTATTAAGAGATAACTAAAATACTCTTGGAGTTGTATAACAGTTTAAATTGATTATTCAAACGTGTGTAAGGAAATTAAGTTGTGGGAAAATTGTAAAAATGGAAAAAGTTAAGTTTTGCTAAAATTTGCTTGGGAAAAACAATTAAATAAAAAAAAATTAAAAAAAAACAATTCAAATACAAGCTGGCATGTCTGTTTTGCAGTATAACAGTAATTTTTTCCAGAAATATATTTCTGCAGCTCGTAATTTAAGATATTAAAACTAGTATAATAATTTGTTCCACTGTGCACAAGTATTGAAATAGTAAAAATATCAAATATAGCAAATCCAATATATTGTTTGCATTATATATGTTTGTTGCTGCAAGAATCATGTTATACTATATTCTTAACATCCTCAGATTGATTTAGATTGCTTTGAGTATAACAGTTAAATAAATTATATCTGAAGTCTTCGAAGAGTATATGTTATGGAAATATTTTAATGCTCAGATAATTTCTTTAATGTTTAGAGAATAACAAATAATTATTTCCTTACAAAATTTGTCGTATTTGTTTTGCTCTCCAAAGTAGTTCCAAATTTGAAACATTTTTTTTTCGTTGTTTCTCTTCAGAAAGAAGTTACATTTTGGTCGCTGCAGGGAAGTCCCCGTGTTTGTATAATTTGTGTTTTTTTTTCTATATTAAAGTGCATTGGGCTATTGTTGTTGTTATATACTGTGGATGTGGCCATTGTTGTTGTTATTATTATTGTAGTTGTTATTATAGATTTAATTTGTGTTGTGGTGATTTGTATGGTTCTATTGCTGTTCTGCTTGTTTTGCATCAATAATATAACAGATATTTGGTGAAGTATAATAGAAAAAACTACTGCCGTATTCATAAATGATAGCTTATATTTAATGTATGCTGCTTTAAAACACAATTTTCACACAAAATTTATTCGAAAACATTCTTCAAGTTCACTCTAAAGTCATGAATCAGGCCTCGGATCTCTAAAATAAATTGCTGTACATAAATATCAGTATAACAGTTTCTAATTCAAAGGAAAGACTTAAAATTGATCACCAAATATCTGTTAAAAGCTTGAATGCAAGTTAACTATTGTTGTTGTTTTTATTGCTTCTTTGTTGGTAATAAATTTATTCATTATTCTCGGTATATTTCGTTTGATGGAGTTATTAAAACGAGTTATTCCAAATCATTTTGAAATTTTGCAAGCCGAAACTTATTTTGCTTTATTCTACAGTTGTTTTTGTAGCAAAAAAAAAACTCTGCTTGCATTATTATAAAAAAGTAATAGTAATAAAGAAATACTTGATAGAAATTAAAAGTTAATAAATTTGTTTGCTGAATAAAATAAAATAGTTTGTTTCTCGTTTTTGTTTTAGAATTGTTATATTATTGAAAATGTAAAATCATACTCGTACGTGTCTTATAACAAGCCTATTCACAATTATGGATAACTTCAGTTATTGCAAGTTGTGAAGAGACCTATTATAACAGCTGTTTTCTTTAGTTCTGGAGAATATAAGATTCTTTTTTTTTGTAATTTTTTTTGTAAATACATTTGGTTGAAGGGAGGTCATTGCAACTTATATATTGTTTTTGTTGTCTTTAAAAGTAATTAAGTAAAAATAGTTTTAGACTTTTTAAATTAACTAAAAGACTTCTTTCGTATATATATATTTATAAATTGTTTTTTGATTTTAACTTTGGAGCTTATAATGTTCGTTAAATGTAAAAAAATATTAAATATTTTTGAATTAAAAATTAAGATTGTTTTTTGTTTGTTTGTTTTATTGTTTAGATCTGTTTTAGCTTTAGTTATTAAATATAAACCATTAAACAATTGCACTATAAATTCAATATTAATAATAATTTTTGTTGTTTCAATCATCATCCATCATTTTTGTTATATCGTTTGTTTGATTAAAGTTTTAACTATATTTACAAAGTAATAGGGTAATAAAAAATAAAGCCTATGGCCTTAACTACTATTTAATGAAATAATTTCTTTAATTTTAACTTAAATAAAACAACACAATCATACAGAAAAAAATTGTATTTTTGAAGAAAAATATGAAACTAAATTTTATATGTATATATTTTCATTATACATGAATAATCAATCTTTTTCTCTCCCTTGCTAATAGAACACATACCTGAGGGACTTTTTCTGGTTTGCCTGGTGGCATTTACATGTGAACGTATACGCCACCAAGTTATTTCTTTATTATAACTTTCAAAATTCCCCATATTTCCCTAATTAAAATATTTCCCATTTCGCTAACAAATCTTCTTGCATTCACTTACACAAAATTATTATTATTCTTGCTTAATTTTTTGCTTTTTGTTTTTGTTTTTGTTTTCGTAAATGGCTTAATAATAAAGTAAATTATACTTTCTTGCATTAATTGTCCCTCCTATTTCAGTTAATTTGTTTACATATTTTTGGTATTTCTTTTTATTGACATTGAAGTGAATATAATTTAAGTGATTTGGCTTAGAATTTAGGAAAACCCGAAC
This sequence comes from Linnaemya vulpina, assembly GCA_963675445.1. Taxonomy (NCBI): domain Eukaryota; kingdom Metazoa; phylum Arthropoda; class Insecta; order Diptera; family Tachinidae; genus Linnaemya; species Linnaemya vulpina. The sequence continues at coordinate 26,803,540 of OY776277.1, forward strand.
GATGAGTCACTATTCTGCAATGAAGTTGTTAAAAAGTACACTTTTATTAAGAATATTTGTTTCGAAGCGGTGGTGCCTTTAGTTGCATTAATAAAGACTTATTAACAAAATTATTTCATTAAAAAGTTGTTCAATAAAAAGAACTTATTTTCGTCAAAAAGTAATCCTAGCAAAAAAAGTACTTTTATTAAAAAAAGTACTTTAGTTGAAAAAGTACTCTTGTCGGACGTTTACTGTTGTTAAGTAAGTTTTTTTTACTGAAAAACTGTTCTTATCAAAGAGGCAATTTTACTAAACAGAACTTTCTTTTATCAAAAAGATTTTGCTTTCGAAAAAGGCACTTTTACTAGAATGGTACTTTTATTGGGCAAGTACTTACTTCCATTAACATGGTACTTTTACCCGAAATATATATATTTTTTTTTGAAAAATATTAAAGAAAGCTAAAGAAGCTGCTGTATTAAGAAGTTATTTCAGTTAAAATTAGTAAAATGTCACTTTTTCAAAATGGTACTTTTATTGGGCAAGTACTTTTTCAAAATGGTACTTTTATTAAGAAGATCTTTCGCGAAGTTAAGTTCTTCTTAAGAATTAAAAAAAGTCCTTTTTTTAAAGAAGAACTTGCATGCAAAAGGATGAAATATATAGAAAAAATTTAAAAGGGTATTTTTTGTTTAATATAATTTGAAAACTGCTTTCAATTGATTGACTTCTTTAAGTTATATTTTAAGAAATTTTAATTTTAAAATTTACCTTCCTAAAAAGGAAAGAGGGAAAAAACTAAAAGATGCCTTCTGAAAACGTACTTTTTGATAGATCTTGCCTTAGAAATGCTTTTGAAAATTTTCTTAATCAAAGTCCGCTCTTTACAAATTAATTATTCAAAATATACTTTTTAGCATTTGAATTGTTAATTTTTCAAATATGCTGCACACGGTTAGAGATTCCTTTAATCCGCAGAAGAGTCCTTTCTTATGTCAATAAATATTTGCACATAAATTGAAATACATAAAAATTTTACTGCCAAAATGATTAAATTTCTTAATGACCGAATTTTGAAAAAAAAACTTTTTATAAAAACGAAACAAAGTCGCTGCACTCAATAGAGTAGAACTGAAAACCAATTATCTATTTAAAAGTTAATGAGGAAAAAAAATAAAACAGATTTTCACAATTTCTTTTTAAATTAATGCAAACATTAAACTTTTTTTAATTTAACATTTTTGCTAATATTTTTAATTAACGCTCACTTATTTTGATTTTTATTATTTCAATTTTCCTTTCTTTCAATTGTGTGTTTTCAACTTTTACCATAAAACAATTTCCTTTATACAGTTTCACCAAGTTAATTGTTTAAATAATTATTTCTCTTAATTATTATTTAAGTAATAAATTTTATTTTCAATATTTTTTAAAAATATTCCACATAATTGCACTTTTAATATTGTTGTTTTCAATTTATTTTATTTTATTATTTAAATATTTTAAATTAGTGTTACTCATATTGAACATTTCTTTTAATCATTTTCCTTTTACACTCAGTAAAAGTAAAATCTTCATTTTCCACTTCTCCGGTTGGTTTTATTGGTTGTTTCTTATTCTCAAGGGCTTTAGGCATTAAAAGAAAAACAAAAAATTCTTCACTCTTGGCAAAGTTTTCTGACAAGGCCAGCCTTAACTTAACATGGCATTTCTTTATGTGTATTTTCACATGCACTTTTTTCTTGTCGCTTAAAAAACTAAAATCGAATATTGAAATACATTGAAAATTTAGTAAAAATTATTGCAGATTTACATCTTATTAAAGAGTAGCAAATTTCAGTGATTTAATTGGACAGATTAAAAGCAACTTGTATAGCAGCAATTTAATCTTTTTATTGGTATTGAAGGCAAAGAAACTTTTGCAACAACAAACAGTTTTTGGTTCAATGCCTCAACGATTTCTTTGCTTTACATTGAATGTGAAAGAACGTGAGCGCACATATTTGGCAACAGCTGTTATGTTGTTAGCAACATGTTGCTGGAAACAATAGCAGGCAGCTGTTGAAATGTTTATAGAAAAGTGTCCTCTTTATTGTTAATTAATTTATATAATGAGAGCGCAAATATTTGATAACAGCTTGCAATGTTGCTGGCAACATGTTGCTGGAAACAATAACAGGAAGGTGTTGAAGAAAAGTGTCCTCTTTATTGTTAATTAATTTATATAATGAGAGCGCAAATATTTGATAACAGCTTGCAATGTTGCTGGCAACATGTTGCTGGTAACAATAACAGGAAGCTGCTGAAGAAAAGTGTCCTCTTTATTATTAATTAATTCATAAATGTGAGCGTAAATATTTGACAACAGCTGCAATGTTGCTGGCAACATGTTGCTGGTAACAATAACAGGAAGCTGTTGAAGAAGTGTCCTCTTTATTATTAATTAATTCATATAATGTGAGCGTAAATATTTGACAACAGCTGCAATGTTGCTGGCAACATGATGCTGGTAATAATAGCAATAAGTTGTTAACATGTTTATAGAAAAGTGTCCTCTTTATTGTTATTTGATTTACATAAATCACTGAAACAGTTCGCTTTTTTACAGAACTCCTTGAAAATCTTTCTGTAATTTATTCCTCTTTTTGTTAAAAGCAGTTTGTGGTTTATTTTTTTTTTTCGCTAGTATACATAATATATTTTGCTGTTGTATGTATTTGTTGTATTATAATCCGATCATTATATAATATTATTATTTTTAATATTTTCCCTTTTGGTTAATTATTACTATTAATAATTATAATAAATTATTAACTAAAGATTTGTTTTTACTCCTTAAGTATTCCTTTTGTGTCATCAACTTCCTTGCATTTTTCATTTAATATATTATTTGTGTTTTTCTATTTATTTATTTCTTTAATATATTATTATTTTATATATTTTATTTAGAAAATTTTCATCAAAAAATTTTGGATTAAAAATCACAGATAGTGTCTAATGTGTATATAATAAATATTTTATTTTGTTGTTGTTTGTTTAATATTTTTGTTTTTGTTTTTGTTTTTTTTTTGTTGTTGCCAAAATACCATTAAATTAGCAATAATAAATATGATTTTGTTGTTCATTTTTGTTAATATAATTATAATAATTATAATAAATTGTTTAAATTTTATTTATAATACTACCAAATATTTATTTACTTTTTTGTTTGTTTAGTATGACCACGACATTTATAATTTTGTGTTTATTTATATAATAATTTCATATATTTTTGGTTGGGGACTTTTCATGATAATATTTTTGATATAAATTTGTTGATAATTTCTTGTTTTTTTTTTTTAATTATAAGACCTAAATTTATATAGACATTTTCTATATATTTATATGCCAAAGTTTTATAATTTCTATTTTGCTTTTTATAATACTATCCAACGCTGGGTGAGGAAAAAGAGGCGAATTGCTATTTTGTGCTAGAAATTTTTCTCTTAAAGATTTATAAAAAGAGTGTTGCAAATTAATCTAAAAAAATATTATTTAGAAAAGTGGAGAGAAAAGAGAAAACAACTTTCGTCTTCTAATTTGAGATGAATTGCCAAATTTACCCATATTTAAAGGAGGTGCCACTTTGGTGATTGATTTTTGTAAAATAAATGCAGAGATTTGCAATCTCATAAATTTTCAAATCATCTCTTTTAGATAACGCAAAATATACTATCTTTCCTTTTATATACTTTCAAACACTTGAAAAAGTCTGACTTGTTAAAAGCCTCTGATGATTTGAAAGCTGCTGCAGTGCAGAAAGACTTAAGCGCCATATTTTTCACTCTTGAAGGACAATTTGGAATATAACAAAATACTGGAATAGTGAATTTATTGGAAATTATTGCTTCGACCATCAAGAGAACGTTCAATAGCATTTTGTGTCATACGTCATGAGAGGGATTTCTGAATGTTGCGGTTAAATGGGTGCAGTCTCATCTACCAGGGTTGCAAAAGTTGACAAAATTGTACCTGTTTTGGTACAATCACAAACTCAAAAGTGCAGTGGCACAACTTAGGAATTTCCCTAGTTTATTGTGATTGGCTTAAGGTGGCAACTTAGCCCTGCTATCATTTCTGGGTGATTTTGTTATTTCATGCACAACCACAACTTGATAGCTTTAACTGTTAGTACAACAATTGCAACAAAGCAACTAAGTTGCCAGATTTTCATTTGGAATGATATCAAGAAAAATGTATGGGAAAATTTTCAGGAATCAGTTCTCTTTTTTTTTATTTAAATGCTAACCATTCCATGGGGATTTTCGAAAGAACTTGTTTTACAATTTGTCACTCTTTTCTCATTGAGTATTTCTAGCACTGGTTTGCCATTTTGAAATAATTGTTGGGGAAATTAATTGAAAACAGTTTTTCCTTCCTTATCGTATGGCACATTTTAAGTTGGATGGTATTTTTGTTTTTTTTTTTGCTTGAAATAATTTGTATAAATATTTCGTTTTTGAAATCTTTTTCTTGCCACAAAACATTAAAATTTGGATTAAACTATTCAATAGATTTGATTGGTTAATTTTGTTTTGAGTTTTCTTTTTGGATTGTTTTCATATATATAATTTTGTTAATAATATTTGATTTTGTTAAATTTATCTTCTTTTTGACACTTACTAAACTAGCACACAAAATATTTTTTTTAAGGTACATTTAATTTGAAAAATTTTTTATATGATTTTTTTGCTTAGAGGTTTTTTTTGATTTCTTTCTAACAATTTACAAAAGTTGAGAATTTTGGTAGTTATTTAATGGGTTGACATAGTGGTCTAAAAAGTGGGAGAAATAGAGGTTTAAGGTTAGATTTCTTGTCGCTTGTCTTAAAAGAAATTATAGATTTTTTCTGTGTTTATAATTTTCAATAATTCTCTTTGAGGTATACGCGATAATAAAGACACACACATATATTTATGAATTTTATATATATTTTTGTTTGTCTAAGTCTAAATATTTTATTAGAGTTGTTTACTTTTCTTTCTTTATATAATAATTACTGCCAAAGTTTGTTTTTTTTTCGATTAATAATTTATATCAAGCCAAACATTAATTTTATTTCGTAAATATTTTTGTTAAACTTACTTTTTTAGCCAAAAATGTGCTTAATTTGTTTTGCCAAAAAACAAAAAAGCTCTAAAGGAAATCTCTTACCAAATCATATAAATAATAAGTTTTCTTAACAGGATAGAAGGGTTTGATTTAAATTTTATTTTGATTTTGTTGATATTTTGTGTGCTTTTTTATTATTTTTGCTTCTGAACAGTTTTCTTTTGTTTAGTTTTTATGTATTAATTTTTTGTTTAATATTTAATATTTTTTTTTTGTAAAATTTGAAGGCAGCTTTGTTTATTGATTTCCGTTTCCGTTTTCTTGTTACAAATCAAAAATTTCTTAAATTTTTATTTATTAAAAATCATAGTTTTTTCTATTTTAAAGCAAGAGGGAAATTAATTCAAAAGAAAATTTCAAATGAATTTTGTTATCTGCTTTGAATTTGGTTTTTGGTTTTTGAATTTTGATTTTATTTCTTTTGAGGGGGTTGGTTATTTTTTGGTTTTTAAATATATTTTTATTGTTATTGCTGTTGTTGTTATTGGTTGTTGCATTATTTATATATTTTTATATAATATATAAATTTGATCGGATATTGTTGTTGTATTTGCTGGTAATTATTATGTAACTATTGTAAATAATATAACAGATATTTGGAATTGTTTAAGAATTTTTTTGAAGATTGAAAGAGTATAAGAAATAGATGAAATGTTTGTTGGGACAGTCTGATTTTGGAAAACTAGTCATATTTAAACTTTCATGGTCTGTAAAGTAAATGCAGCAATACGCTTCCATTCATAAGAATTTATTTCACGAAAAAAATGTGAAAAAAATTAATTTCTTACAAAAATATTGAAAATTTTTAAATATATTTTGGAAAGTTTAAGAAAAGTTATATATCTGTGCTACACAAGTTACTTTCTGTAAGTTATTTTAAGATATTTGGAAGCAGCATGTGGCTTTAAATTCAATTTTGATCTAAATTGCATTAATAACAAGTTGTTATATAAAAGCAATTTCCCAGCAATCATTTTACAACGAAGTTTTTGTTGCTAGTATGTTACCATCAGACTGTTTATTAAAAACTGTTTAACAGCATGAGGCATGATGAAGAATATGCATATAAAACTCTCTCAGAGATGCTTTCAAATGTTGCTTTAAGGTTGCTTTATAAACATATTAAAAACATTTTTATTGGTATAGCCCAGCAAACATTATTGTATCAGAAAAACTTTTCGGAAAGGAGTTTCCTTAAAGTAATTTTCCTAATATATTGCCAAGCAGTACTGAAAATTTAATAGCTTTTAAGCTTTTTTAAATTCATCTGGCATACCCAACAAACATTTTATATATAAAACACGATATTCACGGAGCAAAGAAATAATTCTTAATACAATTTCAAAACTGTTATATATTAGAACGTAGATTTGTTGCTGTTTTACTGTTTATTTTGCAGTTGTTGTTTTTGTTGTAATAATAGTATGTATTCGGTTTGTGTCTAAGAATTGCTGTTCAATGCACTATTGTTTGTGTTTGCTGGTTGTTGTCTTGGCTTTTCTTATTGCTTTGAAGTGTTATTTTTTTAATAAAAAATTTAGTTTATTTCATTCACTTATTTCAATTTCATTCAATTGCTTTCTCATTTAGTTGAAATGGTGTTGTACTGAATTTAAGATTTTAAATAAAGAAATATGGTTAGTAAATTGTCTTGCTAATCGAAAACGAAATTTGTTTATGTTAATTTTTGTTAAAGTTAATAATAATAATTATTAATTCAATTTAAACCAATTTATGATTATTCTTATTGTTCTGTTCTAATTATATATTGATGTTTGTTTTAATATGGTGGTGTATAGTTATTTTGTAGAATTTCTTATTCTTTATATATATATAAAAAAAAAACAATATATTTTTCATCTGCGCTTGTTGTTTGTTTGTTTGTTTGGTTTTTTCTGTTTGCTTTGCTTTTCAATTTTGTTTGCAGTTTGTTTGTTAATTATTTATTTAGTTAAGTTTTGTACAAGTGCCTATTATTTGATGTTTCCTTATTACATTTTTTATTTGAATTCATTTATATTTTCATGAATTGTTTTCTTTGTCGATTGTCAAAAAACAAATTGAAAGAGAGAATCATACAAAATTGAAAAGAAAATGCAGTATTTAAATAAAGATTATAAACATACACTAACAAAAAACAAGTGGTAGAATTATTTATATGTTAATATATATATACACACATATATATATATATATATATATATATATATATATATATTTATATATATCTATATATATATATATATATATATATATATATATATATAAATGTTTCTATGCATGTATATACTTATTAAAAGAAAACAATTATAATTTATAACATACATAGAAACATGTACGCAAATATAAATACATATTTATATGCGTATTTATTTTTGTATATAAGGAGACTTTTTTCCTTATATCTAGTGTATAATATTACTGTTATATTAAGTAGCTGTTATTAAATAAGGTGGGCGTAAACATTTTAAGGTCACTTCAGGTGTGGCAAATATATCGAATATATCTGCTGGCTGTTGGAATTTTAAACAAAAAGAAATTCTATATGACTATTAACATATCAAGTCATTCACAATAAGTTCATTATACATATTTTGATGAGCCAAATAAATCGAAAAGTCTCATGCAGCAGGAGTTACTTCGAAGAGAAATAAAAGAAGATTATTCGTAAACTTGCATCTAAAGTAATTTAATAAAAGATTTGATCGCTTAAGTAGTTTAAAAAACGTTCCGATCGTTCCTCTACCGCAATTTCGAATCGTAGTGTTGGAACTCTCACAGCGAAATATGATAACAACATGATCAGTCACACGTCTTATAACGCTTGACGAACGATATTCAAGTTGCATTAATAACAAATGCCACCAGATCTTCCTGTTAAAATTCCAAAGTGCTCCCTCTGTCTCTCTCTCTCTCACTCTCAAACACTCTGCAATTTCTCCTGCAGGCAGGTGGGTTTTACAAACCTTTGGAATTAGAAACCGATCAACAGTTGTTATATAAGCTTAAGAGCATGCGTATTTGAATATAACAAAAATAGTGCCACAAAAAAGGAATACCCTTAGTAAACTGTGAATTGATCAATAAAACCTACCGATCATTCATAGTCCCAGTTTCCATTGTGCGATTTTTGTCGCTGCAATTCCTGGGTTGTGTGTGAGTGGTGAAATAGCAATATATTCCTTTTCTATTCCTTTCTGCTCTCTCTCTCTCTCTCTCTCACAATAAACTAAAGAATTGCAGCGACAAAATCCCCCAATGTAAACCCGGACACATCCGAAAGAGCATATCAAAAGAGTTTTACTACATAAAATTCATCATGTACAATATAAAGTTGGAGCATATTCTGTACCCAAAAATGGTCACCACTGGTTATATATTTCGAAGGACTCGTTCCTTTTGAAACTGGCTTCAATATAACGACATCCTGCTACATAGTTTTTCGCATTATTTACTTATAGCAACGGCTAAGTGACCTTATCACTTTGACGCACACCTTATTTTCGCAATAGTTGTGGGCTTAAAAAGACTTGTTTCAAACACTTGTCCACTTGATTTTCTGTTCTTTTTGTTTTTGTTTTTGTTTTTGTTCTGTACAAAGATCATGTTCCGTGTGATTGTTGTTAATCCCTTTAACTTTCTCTGTTTTCTTTCAACTACTCTCTGTTTAACAATAATTTAATTTACGTACGCAAATAGTTGCGTGTACGTTTGTATTGTTTTTTAAGTTTTTCTTACATTTTCTTTTAAATCTATATAATTTTTTGTTTGTTGTTATTGGTTTTCTTTGTTACTTAGTTTAGGAAAAATAAAAACGATAAAATAAACAAAACATTTTGACTAATTCCTTTTAACTTTTTCCTTTCTTCTTCTTCTTCTTCTTCTTGCTCTCTTTTGAAATTGGTAATAAAAATGAATAAGTTCGCTCTTCAATTTCACTTGTTGTTTAACTAAATTTTGCTAAAAAATTCAATTTTTTGCCTAAAATATTTTCTACGCTTTTGGTTGAAAAATATTTAATCATGTTCAGTAACTGTAATAGTTATTAGCTAAAGTGTCTTCACCAGATTGGCCAGAGGGCAAAACACCGCCCACTCCGGCATACCAAGAATGGCTAGAAGTATGAGTTTGGTGTTGGTGTGGCTGAGACTGAGGCTGAGGCTGAGGCTCATACCAGGAGTGATGGTGTTGCGAATGAATGTGGTGATGGTGATGCTGATGGTGGGGTTGATGAAAGTGTTGGCCTACATAATTGTGTGGTGGCATAAGAACTATATCTTCCAAGCCTGTTCCACCTCCTCCTACACCTGCTAGTCCATATGGCATTTCCTTCTATAAGTTTTCTTCACTTTCTTGCTGCTCGGCCTTGATTTGTGATAGTTTCTCTTGTAGTATAGAGGTGCCCGTTTCGAGGTTAGGAATTTCTGTTTTAATATTAAGACTACTGCCACCAACACCACCGCCACCATTTATATCCAGCATACTAATAACATTGTTGCCATTATTGTGCTGTCCCTGCTGTTGATGAAGGTGATTGCTCAATTGGAGTTCACTTTTTAAACTGCTGTTGTCTGTTTCGGAATTTGAGTCACGCGAACCTAAACGACTGCGTTGGCTCAGTGTTGCCCTCAAGCCACCGTTGCCACTTTTGTTGTTATTATGCTCGTAGCTTTCATCTACACCACTTTGGGAGGTCTCTTCATCATCGTCGCTGTCCTCACCACTGTGCGGTGAATTTCGTTCCCTTTTGATAGAGGTGCCACTGAGTGATAGAGGAGTACCCGAACGTTTAAGGGCGCCTATGTGTGAGGGAGACAGTGCGTTGTATTCATTGCTGCGATTGTTGGTGAACGGTAGCGGAGTTTTTTTCATTAGCAATTGATCCAACAGCACGCCACCAGAAGCACTAGTGCTGGCAGCATTCACTTCATTATTTTTGCGATCTAGAGTTTTACGAATGATGCCGTCGAGAAATGAGGCTCCATTGGCCGCATTGCTTTCGTACAGCTCTCGTGCCCTGTTGATATCTTGACCAGATAATATGGGACTTGATATCGGACTGGGGCCATTGGACGAGTTCGTGGTGGTATTGCCGCCCACACTGCTAGCTCCTCCGCCGCCACCACCTCCCGTCATATCCTGATATCTCTGCATGTGACTCTTGAGTATGTCACTGCTGGCTTCGTTTGGTGAGGAGGCTGAAGGTGCTGTGCTATTGCGATTGAAATCCATTTGCAGTTGACTGAAGGCCGCTGCCTGGTTGTGTTGCCAAAATAGTGGTGACGCATAGGGCAAGTGTGCTAAGGCGGGATCGAATATTGGCAGTTTCATTCCATTGGCGGCATTACCTGGAAACGCGGCTGGTCCAGTGCCTCCATTATTCTTCAAACCTGATCCTCCTAATTTCATGTTGGCGTTGGAACTACTACTTCCGCTCTTAAGCTTATCAAGACCAGTTAGTCCTGCAGGAATGCTGGCGTTTGTTTTTGAACTATTGCTAGTACCGTCCAGACCCGGCTGGGGCTTGGGCTCTCGCTTTCGCGGCCTCATTAGATGGCGCTCTTTTACCTTGTACTCTAGTGTTGAATGTGGAACTCCATAATAACTACCGGCTCTATGGACCGACATTTCACCACGTTGCACTGCTTTGACAGCTTCCACGAGACTGTCGCGGTCGTAATTGCGATATTTGCCGCGCTTGGGACGTGTACCTTTGCCGGCAGCCAAAGCAGCTGCTTCTTGGCGACTAAGATGGTGATGGGCATGTTGTAGGTGAGCAGAATGATGGTGATGTTGCACCAAATCTGCGGCGAGCAGGTTTGGAGCTGCACCAAAGCGTGAAGTGTCCGTGCCGCCTATATTCTTCACCACTGATATGGTAGGTTTCTTGTAATCCCCAGATCCTGACATTGTTGCCCCAGTATTGCGCTCGGGGTTTGTGGCATAGCCAAGAAGGGACACGGAACTTGCATGCGCGGCCTCCTTAGACGCTTGCTCGTTCATGGTGCGATGAATGCTGTTGGCTATGACGTCACTCATTCTCAAAGACTGTGGCGGCTGGTTATCAATTGATCCATGGAGCAGAGGGGGCGTTGCTGAGAGATTTTTACTGCTTAACTGCTTTTGGGCAGCACTAACTGCGGCCGCCAGCAGCAACGGACCGGGGCTATCACCATTACGGTTCGAGTTGCTGTTGCTGTTGTGACACATTAATGCTGGAGATCCACGCGTGCTGTTTGGTCCCAGCGAATTAGAAGGACCTGCCACTGGAGTATAGGACGGAATTTTCAATATGGCCGAGGGATCATCGCAAACCTCACTCGGATCTAGTGAAGAGTTCGTTTCGGGTGTATCAGACTTTGGTAGGCGACGGCTGCTCACAAATGATGTGGGTTGCTGTTGTTGTTGCTGCTGCTGCTGCAACAATAATTGTAAAAGTGGACGGTAGTCTTGCTGTTGATTGCCATTATTCAGACTACTATTGTCACTGGCACTGCCACTGCCACTGGCACCAGCTGCAGTGCTATTGGCAGCTGTAGTGGCGCCCAACAAAATGTCCTTTAAATTATTTGTAGAATTAAGAAGCAGAGCACTAAACACATCTCTTAGGTTTTTATCGGACAGCAAAAGAGTTTGCAATAGAAGGGGCAGAGCGGCATCTAGAGCTGTTATTTGGGATGGTGTATTATGTTCAGGTAGTCCCTCTGTTGTTTGAGGTTTCGAGGATTCTGCATGGGCTGGCTTGGGTGAGACATGCAGCAGCCTGGCTTGATCACTGACCTCTGCTCCCTCACCATTATTAATGCTTAATTTCTTAAGTAAGTTGGGTGTTGAAATACGTGCCATACCTCCCTCATCTGGTTGTGGTGTTGAGGCGTTACTTTCCACTTCTGCTTCTTCATCGCCGGACATGTCCTTTTCCAGTTCCTGCTGCAACTGTAATAGTTCGGGTAAGGCTATTTCGTTATTACGTTTCGCCTCTGCTGTCAGTTTATAGATCTTGTTGCGCAGTGTCGAACGTGGTACATTAAATTGCACGGCTGCTTTGCGAGTGCCAAGTCTACCGGAGAGGATTTCTTGCAGCGCGTTGTTCAAGTCTTCTTCACTGTAAGTGCGTCGTGTCGAAGGAACAGGTGTAGCACGTGACGATTTTATTCTGCAAGTGTATTGAAGAGAAAATAAAATTTATTAATCAGAAATGTTTAAGCCGATTTTGGTTATTTTGTTATAAATGAATTATCTGAATGTAAAATTGGGGCTTTTCGAAAAGACTGTTGGGTTTTTGTACTTTGTAGACGAATTTTTATTGTTTCTGAATGAAACCAAGAATTTCTGTGATTTTCTTAATTTAATTGCAACAATTTCTCAATTACATTTAAACAATTTGCAAACATTTACTCTTTGTTGCTCTGTATTGTGTAACATGTTGTTGTTGTTGCTCCATTTCTCGCGTAATTTCCTTTTTGATTTATTTTTGTTGTGTTGTCTGTATAAATTGATTATATTGATTGACGAAATTTGAGCTGATAAATGGAATTGAAGGCAATAAATATTAAGAAATTCATTTTCGTTGTTGTTGTTTGCTATCAATTTCGACGCAATTTAATTGATACTTTTTCGCATGTTGTGTCCTGGTTTTTGGGTTTGTGATAAGATTTTTTTTAATTTGTATTACTCATTGCTTTTGTTTAAATTAATAATAATTATGTATGTACGTTTGTTAAAATGATTGAGCATGAAGTTAAAGGAAAAAATAGTATTTAAGGCAGCAGATTGAAATGTTTAATTTTAATAGCTTGTTAGATTAAATAGAAAACAAAACACCCTCATTTAAGTCTGTTTATTTTGAATCACTTAACTAACTTAAGGTACGGTTACACGTGCTCCAGCTTTTGTCCGAAAAGGCGTAAACAATAAAAAAGCTCCTTGACTCAGATACTTGTTTCCTAAGTAAACCGATTGACAACTAAAAGTTTTAGTCATAGAATCCAATATTATTAGAAACTGTTCAGCTTAAAAAAAACATCTCATCATTAAAATGTTTTTCATTAGAATTTGGTGGCCACGTTTTTTTGCGCAAATATTTGCCCAGCTTTGTAGCATTTAGTTCCGTACTGCTCTTCAATACTTGTCTCTGTGCCTGGTGTATTAAAATAAATGGTCAACCTTCAGGATTTTATATGTCCAACGTACTAGTTTTTCCAAGTACTCACTCCTACTTTACTTCGGAGAGTTCGCGATGATCGTTTTCATTTCGGATGGGATCAGTCGGCGATTCTGGATATAGTGTTCAGTAAACTACCGGTAGGTATGACAAAGAATAGACGTTTGAACAGGGGGTTTTTAATTGCCTATCTACTCCACTAGGGAAGATGGTGGTCCTTCCATAGACTTTAAGAGCTTAAGTTCAACAAAACTTCCGAAAGATGTGGCGCAAGGGTTCATGAAACCAACGTGAAACTGCCTGTGCATATTGAAAAATGGCCCACTGTGTCCTAGCCCAAGATTCAGTTAATCATCATATACATACGCTCTCTTAAATCTTGGGAAGGGAAAAAAGGGTATATTTTCAGATACCTAGACCGTTCTGAAGACCCTTCACTAGTGGGATTTTCATTCTAAACTTGTTTGGGAATATTTTGATTTAGAGATTATGGGAAAGAAATAAAATATCTTGAATTTGGATTCCTGGTCACTCTGAACAGCAGCCTAATGAATTAGGGAAGGAATTAGTCAAAATGCCCGCCACTACACTATTTGTAAGCTCAGAGCGCTTTTGTGGATCAGGCTAAACAGCGATATGGAGAGAATAAGAGAATAAGAGATAAGTCCAGTAGTTGATGAAAACGGTTTCTTTTAAGCCTGGTTTTCTTAATAGTAATTTGGGACTGAATTATCCTCTGTGGAAATATAAAGTAGTGGACGTAGTGCTGGTCTCTGGACTATATATTTTATCACTTAACTGTCTATCCACCTGGAGATTACTGCGGACCATACACTCACACAATTTGTGCTTGTGTATGTGCTGTACGGGTACTATTAAGGAAGTGAATATGATATTTAGCCGCCTCTCTTCGTAAAAACATCAAAGTTCTTAGCATTTTTGGGACTTGCGACTTCAAACCTCTTCAGCTTTGAAAGTTCACAAGTAGATGCCATACGAGCATGTTTGCAACTTCATTTCTGTACTACAACCCTTAGATAATATTAGCTTTTCTTGCAACATTTTTGGAGAATATTTCACATAGAATGGCTGAATTGTTTTTATTTTGAAGTTCATTTCATACATTTTCTCACTTCCCCACATAAAAAAAACATGCATTTACTTTCGCTTAAAGGGAATTGGTTTTGACAGTTATTTTGTCTGTTGCTGTTTTGAGTGTCTTTTTTTTTTTTGATATCGCCTGCAACTTGATTCATATATAGACATGGATATGAAGTGACTTCTTTATGAAAAGATAATAAGTAGTCAACTTTATTTCAACAATTCTTTTGAGATGTTTGAACAAAAAATCTTTTTTTTGGGAAAGAATCGGGGAAAGAGAGGAAGCCAAAAATAAAAGTACGTTGTGTTCTTGGACAGGCAGCGAATATAAAAACTTCCTTTTGGGTGAATGAATAATTTTGTCGGTTACTTTTATATTTTTTTTTGGGAGGGAGACTTGAAAAAACCGTTTGATTGAAATGATATGTGCATGATGACGAGTGTAATGACGATGACAATGTTCATTACGAGCATGATTATGAGGATGGTTGATGGGTCATAGAGACATAAAGATGACAAGTGTTGTTTTCAATATAAGAAGACATCTAACATCTCTGCTTCATATTTTTTGAAGTTCATTAGACGTCAACTTTGTTGTTGCTGCCAGCTTCATAACTGTTTTTCATTTGCACTTGAAACCTTAAAAGAGAGTCGAAAAAATCACAGCCAACTTGCAGCATGTGGCATGCAATAGTATCTGACAACAAAAATTTTAGAGACCATACAAGTAAAAATAAAATACATATTTTTTTTAAATATAAAAATGCCGTAAAAAGGATGCTGGTTTTGTTTTATATTTTGCTTTTGTGAAAAAGGTAAAAGTAACAAGCAAATAAAACGTAACGGAAACTCAACATCTTTATGCAGCAGCAAACCGGAAAGTGACTACGTTTTGCATCTGTATGTGTGGGTGCTTCTTTCTACTTTCCTTTCAGGAGTTTTGTTTGCAAAATGTTTGACAAAATTCGTAACATAATATACGCAAAAAAAAAAAAGAATCTGCCAAAAAAAGATGGAAAACGAAAACAAAAACAAAAACAGTTGCTGGAAAATGAAGGTTACACAAAAGATGTTGTAGATGTAGAAAATAAAATGCAAACAACACAATTTTGACAGACTAGAACACACAAACGTGTGTTCTGTTTTCCTCAATGGCAAGGGAGCTAAGGCAACACAAAGGTTGACTGACTGGATGCATAAAGATTTACCACTCCGTTGATGTTGCAAATTATATGCAGCCTTATGAGCCAGTGCCAGACAGGTGAGGAAGCTGTTGTTTAAGCCATAACAAATTTGCAAGTCCTTAACATCTTGTCACAGACAAACAATTGTGCATGTATTTTATGTTTGTCATTAAGTTTAGCCGCGTTGCAGAGGTTCTTAAGAAGTTGTAACTTCTTAAGGAAGGAAATATTTCTGATATATATTGAAAAAAAGCGAAACTTTTATATAAAACACACACTGTCCTCACCACTGTGCGGTGAGTTTTGTTCCCTTTTGATAGAGGTGCCACTGAGTGATAGAGGAGTACCCGAACGTTTAAGGGCGCCTATGTGTGAGGGAGACAGTGCGTTGTATTCATTGCTGCCATTGTTGGTGAACGGTAGTGGAGTTTTTTTCATTAGCAATTGATCCACCAGCACGCCACCAGAAGCACTAGTGCTGGCAGCATTCACCTCATTATTTTTGCGATCTAGAGTTTTACGAATGATGCCGTCGAGCAATGAGGCTCCATTGGCCGCATTGCTTTCGTACAGCTCTCGTGCTCTGTTGATATCTTGACCAGATAATATGGGACTTGATATCGGACTGGGGCCATTGGACGAGTTCGTGGTGGTATTGCCGCCCACACTGCTAGCTCCTCCGCCGCCACCACCTCCCGTCATATCCTGATATCTCTGCATGTGACTCTTGAGTATGTCACTGCTGGCTTCGTTTGGTGAGGAGGCTGAAGGTGCTGTGCTATTGCGATTAAAATCCATTTGCAGTTGACTGAAGGCCGCTGCCTGGTTGTGTTGCCAAAATAGTGGTGATGCATAGGGCAAGTGTGCTAAGGCGGGATCGAATATTGGCAGTTTCATTCCATTGGCGGCATTACCCGGAAACGCGGCTGCTCCAGTGCCTCCATTATTTTTCAAATTTTCACAATTTTCTAAAATACACTGACCAGACACACAGAAGTAGCAAAAAAGAATTCTTATTAGAAATGGGCTTCAGACTGCACATAGAGATATTTTTAACTCTGAGTGGGCGTGTCACTTCTTACTTTCTAATCGCAACGTCTTATTGTAGAACGAAGAAAGGGTTTAGTAGAAAAAGCCACCGGTAACGGTAAAATAAAATTAGAGCTGCTAAAATAAAACTTCGGTCTGAGAACACCGTTCTTGATAAATCAAAATTAACAACGGGAATAAGCTACACAAGTCTCTCACGAAAGATCGTATCTTTATGTTTGAGTACAACTCACTCGTCGGGATAAAACTCGCTTGTCTTGCAAAAACAGGCAATAAGTCAAAGCAAATATATTGAGTAGAGCTTGTTGGCTGGAATAAAATTGCAAAACGTTTGCAGATCACTATTTTGAAAATTATACATAAATCTGAATGCATCCATTGCATTCAATATTTTCACAAAAAAAAAAAAGGCTCTCTAGCAACATCATAGACCCTTATGGCCGCCGGAGGGTGGGGTATAAAATGCATAAAAACCATTTGAGTTTTTGTCATTAAATACATTTTGTATATTTTTTTCAATGTTTTATTTTTGTTGCATTTTTTTGGTAGTAATTTGGTGATTTTTGTTTGCTTTTTTTCATTGGCGTTGTTGTTGTTGTTGTTGTTGCTACCTACTGCCAACCCCACTCTTGTCATGACAAACTCCCCTCTGCAACGTGTCTGCTGGAAAAATTGCAAAGGCAACAGCGAAAAAAGGTTGCAATTTAGAGTGAAATACATAAAACAAAAAACAAAAAGAAAAAAAAGAGAACAACAAAAACAGGTTCCAGGGAAAAAATATTCAGTGTCGTTTGCGTGTGTCGTCTACCTTTTCATCATCATCATCATCATCATCATCATCATCATGCACAAACACACACTTTTAAACTGCAATTGCTGCAGTTTATTTATTTATTTTTTATATATTTTTTTGGTCTGCTTTTTGTACTTCGGAATTGTGTGCTGTGCTGCAGTTGCAATTGCAGTTGTAACTGCTTTTGTTGTTCTGTGTTCTGTGTTCTGTTCACTTTGCCTGTTGTTGCCGTTGCTGTTGAATTTTTTATTTCCATTTCATAATAAAAGCACACGCATGTAATAGAATTGCAGCCACAAATACATAAACACATTTCGACTCACACTCATTCTCATTTAATGCACGCTCATGCACTTTTTCCTCTCGTTGTTGTTGCTGCATTTTGGGGATTTTTATATCTAGATTTCGTTTATTTTTGTGTGCGTGTTGAAACTTTTTTTTGTTTTTTTTTTTGTTAAGGATTTTTCAAGTATTTTATACAATTCGTTTTTTGAACAAATTTCTTTGCAATTTGTGGCAAAAGGGGTTGGTTGGTTGATATTTATTTTTTACTTTTTGGGTCTTTTCCACTTTCGGCAAAAGTGCGGTGCGAATGCATTTTTCGTTACATCCCACACTCAGTAATCTGTGTGACGATTGCAATTTGTTGGTCTGAACAATGAATGCAGTTTTTATTTTTGTTCATTTATTACATGTTATTGTAAATTTTATACCGTAGAAGTATGGTGAAACGGTTATTGTGCTTTTGTAATTACAAAATTTAAATAAACGTGATTGAGAAAAGGAACAATTTTGATTAAAATTTATGACAAATGGCAGGAGAAGGGACTCGACTGCCTTTCATTTGGCAACTTTGTTTTATTCATAATTAATTTGTTGGGAGTATGGATAGAAGCAATTATTTAAGGAGCATTTGTAGACATCAACTTTGAAAAATTTGTAATTTACGATTATTAAGATGCTCTTTTCATGTCTGTACCTGCACGAGCTACAGGCCATTGGCACATAGACTGACAGACACATGGATATTGCGTTGAAAATATTGAGGTCAAGTGCTCGATAGCCGTTTAAAATAATTTGTCTTTCGTTGAAAGTTATTGGAACGGATTCTTTCTTTAATGAACTCAAACTAGTTCAGAATATCCTGCATAAGAGACACTTGGAAAGTATTGATTTGAAAGTTTTGAGAAAATTAAAAACTTTGCGTCTGCAATTCCAAACCGCCAAAATATTGTAGCAAATTCTTCTTATTAAATTCGCAAAAACTTAATTATCTGTAAGTTAAATCCAAAAATTTATAAAAAAACCGGGAAAACTATACGGAATGGCAAGTAGCGGGAAACATTCTCGAAAACCCTGAGTCTTCTAATATCGGAAAGAAAAGAAGGTCTTATGCTGCCGCCCAGAAAAATTGATATATTTTGGAATATCGCTCTAGAAAAATATAAAATTTTTGCAAAGCGGGAAGTGTTTAGCCTTAATCGCTTTGGCAAAATATCGAGCTCCCATCAGATCATCGTTGAAAGAGCTCAAGAACATTCCAAAAAGTGTACATGAGAGCTGCTTTGAGGATTGGAAAAAACGCTGACAAAATTGCAATAAATCTAAGAGGGTCTACTTTGAAAAGGGACACAGCAGAAATTATTAAATAAAGTCACCTACACTGATACATATACATATTACACTTACATATATATTATACGTGTGTAAGTGTAAAAATATGTAGATGTATCAGTGTGGGTGACTTGCACATATAAAATAAAGTGCATGTTTATAAATTTCAAGCGCTCCAAAATTAAAATATTTCCTACTTAAACAAACAAAAATTAATAAACATTTAAAGTGGAGTAAAACACACACCTGCAAAAGTTTACACACACACACCAACGTAAACTACTCTTAGAAAGTGTGTGCACTTGTGTAAAAGTGTGTTTTCTTACAAGGAAGGACATTTTTAGAGCACGCGTGTGTGTGTGTGTGTTTGTTCTTTTTTGCTTCTTTCAAATATTTTAATGTTGGTTGGTTTGACATTTGGGTCGCTGGACTTTAGGAGCACACAAACCACATCAACAGCAGCAGCAGCAGCAACAACAACAAAATTATAGATAGACAGTGACATAGACAAATCATACTTATAGAAAAACGATTTTTGTACACATTTCTTCTGCTTCTTCTTCTTCTTCTTCTTCTTTATATTATAGTTTTTTTTTTGCCTCCTTCCTAATGCTTTTTTTTTTGCATTCAAAATATAAAAACCCCACGAAAGACACTATAAAAATAATAAAGAAGCACGTTATGGTTTGAAAATAGATTAAAAAAAAAAATATACCAAAAACCAAATAAAAAACCCTCTAACGAATTATGAGTAGGAAAATAACACGAAAAAATAAAAATGTGAAAGCGAAAAAAAAAATGCATAAACGATCGATATGATGTACTCATTTCTGTCTGGTGCGCAGTGTGAAGTGCATGGCATCCAATATTTTCATTTTATGCAGTAGGGATACAAACGCACACACACACACACACACACACAAACGCTCCAACGCACACGTACTTCCATGCAGACATACATATCTGTGCTCAATTATTTACACACAAAAATATTTTCAGAGCTATAAAATAAAAATTCGACTTAAACTGACACCAGATGAGTTTGTTGACGACAACGAACACGACAACGACAATAATGGTGATGAGGGAAAAGAGACTGATGCCAGCCGCTGCTGCCTGCCACAAACGTAGGACTGCTATAATGCCAGTAGTTGTGCTAGTCGAAGTATCGAATATGAGAGGTCTATCTGTAGGTGCCTCAGATATTCGCAAATATAAAAAAAAAATTTATAGAAAAAAAATCAGCATAATGAAGTGAAAGAATGTAGAAATTTGTAATAATGCAAAATAATAATAATAAACGTTCAAAAAATCACAAAATTTTTGCAACGTCAGATGTTTTCTTGAAGTGGTTCTTAATTGTGTTGTCCTCGTGTGTGTGTGTAGGGGTGTGTGCATGTGTGAGACATGCTGGCAAACTTGCATCCATACTCAGACATGTTTTAACTAGAAAAAAAAAATATATCTTAATTTTCTTCTTGCTTTTAGAGACTTTTTTTTATATGCGCTTTAACGGGTGGTGTGATGAACGATGTTTTATATAAAAATTCCACACACTCGTGCATGTCTTTAAGGAAGGAACTCACACAAGAAGAGTAGAGCAAATTGCCAACACATGTTTGTGTGCTGTGTGTGTGTGTGTGTGTGTGTGTGAGTGTGTGAACGTTAGAACTGCTTATCAACTTGCTTTGTTGTTGTATTTTTTCTTTCACAACTCAGAGCTTTAAATAATGATGTGCAACTTTTTTGGACATTCTGGGACAGGCTAAATGGAAATAATTATTGAAAGAAGAAATTGATTTTTATATTGAATTTGGGGAAAAAGATTTAGAGCGATTTCAATTCAGTTGAAATGCTAAACGGCCATTTTCAAATATAAAAAGCTTAAATAGAAACTTGTAAGTTTGTTTGATGGGAAGCTTTCTAAGCGGTTCTTTTCCAGGGAATTTTTTATATATATCTTTTTTAAAAAAATTCTTTTCTATATATCTTTTTTGTTAAACGCGCTGCTGCTTATTGGAAATGTATATGAAAAACTAGTGGCCATTTACTCTTCAAGATTTTTTTTTTATATAAACTCGTTACTACTGTTTTTGTTTAAGACGTTCAAATTTATAGTGTTTTTACACTGAAAGTTAAAACCTGTTTTTAAAGTTAATATTATAAGCATGTGATAGTGTTTTCACACTGAAGATATAAAAAATTTTAGGGTTTAACAGACAGGCTGTCCCATAAATGAAATCATAATTAACGAAATCATTCATTGAAATAAATGAATTTGTTGTTTCATTTTTTTCCGTATTTTAAAATACTTAATTCACAAACTGTACTGCAGCTGCTTTTTGTTTGTATATAAAATATAAAAAAAATTATATTGCAGTTTGAAATTCGAAATTTCTTGCAAAATTTTGTACACAGCGAATAAATGCTTCAAAAACATAATTTTTCAGATAAAAATCATGCTAATTCTGCAAGAAATATGCCGATTTTTTGAATTTTTCAAACAATATCAGCTGTTTTCAATATACAACTTGGCAGCACTTACCTCAACACAGACAAAAGTAATCAAAAAAGAAGATTGCATTTCATAAAACCTACTTCAAACCCATTCAATTTGTTGTATCAAATAATTTTTTATAGCGACAGTTGGGTTTTACGTTAAAGCCAAAATTCAATTCAATTGAAGTTTTAATTGAAATAGTTCTGGTATGGAATTTTTCCGATTTTCGTTCAGCCACCTACAGACTCCGTTCAAAATTTCTTACGAAATGTTGTTCAATTTCATGTAAAACATTTTCGTATTCAAAACTTGCGAAATAGAGTTCTTAGGACGAACTACATGCGAAATAAATGGGGGAGCATGTTGTTAAGAAAATAGTTTCTAACAAAAAAAAATTTTTTATTTTTTAACTGCGAAAGAATATGAGAAATACTTTTTCTGTGAGAATGATTCAGTCAATAGTTCTGGTAGTTTTAATAAAAACATAATACATTTTTATTGAGGTCCTTTCAAAAGTATAGAAAAGTTCGTGGTTGAAATTAGGGGGATTTTGTAGGTTGAAATTAGGGCAAACTTTTTTCGAATATATATTTTTTTGACATAATTATGACTTTTAATATTTTAGAGTTGAAACCAGTCCAGACGCAAATTTTGTGGCATACTTTTCTCAGGAAGTAATTTTTCAAATTTTAAGGCGGCGGTAATTTCTTAATAAAAAATATTCGTTTTGCAGTTTTATGCCAATAAAATTGAATATCTTATAACTGCTGAAATTTGCCTCAAACTTTATATCTTTTTTTTCATTCTGCCTAGAACTCTGCAAATGGATTAATGAAACGTTTCTTAATGAACTCTGTCAGCTGACTGACGTTGTACGAGTATGTGTGTGAAGAAAAAGAGTTTGAGTCGATATATTTTTCTCTTCTGCTGCATGAATTTTCCTTGTGCATTTTCGTATTCGTATACACCACGTGAATGTGTTAGTTAATATGTTTGTTTGTATTAAAACGTGTCTTTGAAGTAATTTGCCGGGTATTTCGTTTCAATAAAATTTCTTAAAAAGTATGTTGGTGAATATGCATGTTGCATAAGTGTGTGTTGCATGTGTAGACAAGTGTTCCCATTTTATTTTGTTGTTATTACACTTGGGTATGTGAGTGCATAGATGTGTGTCTGAGTGAGTGTGTGTGTTTAAGCTTGCCTGTTTGTTGTTGTTGTTGGTGTTGTTTTACTATTTAATAAACAAGTGTTAATAGAAAACTAGTGTTTATTGATTTTAGTTCAATGTTGTTTAGAAGAAATTAAATACAATTTTATTTAATGCATACCGAATCAAAAAAGTTGAATATTAAATAGATTTTGTTTTTGTATATAAATTGTTTTATAGTTTTGGAATTCGTTAAATATAATAGTTAGAATAATAATGAACACGGTTTGTTGTCTTTGTTAAGTTTAACGTTGAACTATTTGCAATAATTTCGCTGTCACTGTTTTTATCCCCATTTAATTGTCATGATTCATTTTGGAAATAATTCCAAATCAGAAGAAATATTGAGGTTTTGAATCACGTCTTGTGATTCATTTTGATATGTTTTTAAATACTTTGGTAATAATTTATTTTAATGAAATCTGAAATGGTTCATCAAAATAACTGACTGGTACTCGTGTGGTTTAAAACATGCAGTTCAGTTATTCTCCTATAAACAATATAATTTAGAGATTTTAAATGGCACCGCTCTACTTTACTGGCGCTATCTATTCCGATTTTTATTGCATCACAAACTACAACGAAAATTCAACGAAAGTTCAGTAACAACTCTACAGTTTGGAAAAGCAAAAGAAATGTATCTACAATATATTTTTTAAATCACTCTCATGCCCTTAAAAAGTTAAACATTTTAATGAGTTGAGTTAAAACAGAGTAGATGCAACAAAAAAAAAATGCTTCATTTTCTGGACGAAGGAAGAGAAAAAGGTTGCATGAAATGTTAATTCACATGAAACACACCAAATTAAAAAATGCATAAAAAACTGAAAATACTAATTGCGCAAATGCAAAAAAGGTAAAAAAATCGAAAATGAGGAAAATAATCGTTAAAATTTTTCATAAACAAAAAAAAAAGAAAAAAAAAACAAGCCATACAAGAGATGGGAAGGTGGCCAAAAACATTTTAAAAATCAAGCTTAAGTTAATTTTTGTAAACAGCCAGCAAAGTGGGTGGCACTTTTTTTTCCAGCAAACAGAACAAAAGCAGCAGCGACCATAAAAGCAGAAACAGAAACAAAAAAAAGAATAAAAACAACAACAACAACAATTATAATGACAATAATAAAAATGCAACTGACACTGTCCTTTAAATGACAGAGAAACCAGCAGCAGCAGCAGCAACAAAAATAATGACTACAACATTAAATACAACAACAAAAACAAGAATTGTAAAAAAAGTAGAGTAGAGAGTAGACCCAGCGATAAAAGAAACGCGAATAAAATAATAATTTGGGAAAAATTAGCAAAAAAAACAAAAAAAAAAATTATGAAAAAGAAAAGTTATATAATGAAACACAGTGGGGCGGTTTGATTGATTTCCACAATTTTCTTTTGGGAAAACTTGTTTTAATCGGTTTAGAGAGAAAATCAAAACACTATTTTTGTTTCACAAGCAATTTTGGAAAAGATTAAAAGCTTTTATTAAAAAAATTGAATGATCTTGAAGTGGAAAAAGAAAATATTTTGATCTAGTTTAGGTCCATAATTTAAGAGATGAGATCTCCCACAGCATTCCTTGCAACTCAATTTCACTTCATTGGTATTTCTCGTGAGATAAAATCTGTGGGACTATAAATCATGAAAAGCTCTTTTTAAGCTCTTTTGGAAATATATTTCTAAACCATCTGCTTGTTGTACACACTATCGGTATTGAAAATAATTAGATTTTCTTGTGAAATTTATTATGGAACTATAACTTTCAGATTCCTTTATATATATGTATATATGTATAAATATATATATATATATATATATATATATATATATATATATGTACATATATATATATATATATATATATATATATATATCGCTATTTTTATTTTTAAATTTATACAATTAAAATATTTTCTTTAAATTTCAAATATTTTTATCGCACCATTTATTAAGGCCCACTGTGCAACAACGAATACGTCTGTGTGCGAACACTAGCGACGATAAAATATGCATTTATTATATGTAAATATGTACTTATCCACATGCACATGTTGTGTTGTTGTTGTTGTTGTTGCTGGATGTGTTCAAAAAGCTTTTAACATTTTAGGACTTGAATTTCATGTTGTATTTTTCCTATTTTTTGTTGTTGTTGCTTTTTCTCAATGTTTCAGTTCACGAGTATGAGTTTTTTTTTTAAATATTTATTTTTAAAATTTCGTACAATCTAAAAAACAACACCAACAACGAAATTTCAATTGTTTAGCACTGCAGCAGCAATGCTGTTGATGAAGCATGTTGCTATTGTTGTTGTTTTTGTTGTTGTTGCTGTTATTTTTTAGCACCTATTCATGTTCAAGTCTAGTCTATTATAAATTGCTTGCTTGCAAACCCCTGCAATGAAATGTTCCCTTTCCAAAATTTATTCTACTCTTTTTTTTTGTTGTTGTTATTATTTGGGAAGGTTCATAATAATTTTTTTCGCTTTGCATTTCACAAAAATATATGTATTTTAGTCAGGTTTAATGTAGATACTTTTTAATCACACCTTCGTCAGCCGGTGCAAGTGCTTGTGTGTGTGTGTAGAAGCACTTGCATAATGCTTGCAACACTTTTCAATGTGCCACCAACCGCCCCAAAGTCTGAAAATAATAACCCAACAACAGTACAAGTCAGTGCATCTTTTTAGCGTAATTGTTGTAGCTGTTGTCGCGCTGCTATTGCATTTCCCAAATGTCTGAAAATACGTGCAGTGGCAAACAGACAAACAAACAAACGAAAAAAATGTGTTTTTCACGAAAAAATAAGAAGAAAAAAACCGATAGACGAAATTGTATAAAAATTTCAATGTTGTCGCGACATGTTCTCTGGCATTATTTGTGCAACTTTTAATTGCTGTATTGAAGTTGCCTGCTGTTGTTGTTACTGTTGCTGTTGTACGTATAGATAACTTTTAAAGAAATTGCTTGCAATTGCTTTCTTTACACGGCCATAGACTCTCAAGAAGGGGAATCCTTTTAAAATGATTTAATGCTTAAAATAATTTTTAAAAGCTTCGAAAAGGCTGGTGACTTATTTGCCTCAAATAAAATGAGTTTGAAAGTGTCTCAACGTGTAGCATCCACTTACCTGACACTCTTCAAATCACCACTAATTGATGAATTCGGAGACGGTTTGGAACTTAAGTCTAAAGGCTGTTCACCGGTGGCATCACTGGGACTTGGCGAATCCTTTAGAGAGGGACTTATTGCGGCGGCTGATGTATTTGAGGTAGTTGGTGTAACCGTATCTGGTTGAGATTGTTGCTGTTGTTGATTCATCCAATTGAAATCTAAAAAATATAAAATATAAATACTCGTTCAGACGTTCAGATGGAGATGATAAAATCCTCGAAAGCTTATGTCTACTCACTCGGTAGTATCGATTGTATAGCGGCAAATTGTGCTGCCACTGAATCCATTGAAGCCATTTTTTGCGTCAGCAACTTATTTAATGTTACTCGATTATTATCCGTTAGTGGCCCAGCACCAGTCATTAATGGGAAATTACCATTCGTATTGGCGGCAACGGCAACGGCAACGGATGACGATTCGTTTGAATCACTTTCGCAATCCAACTGTTGTTGTTTTTATTGTTTTTTATTTTTGAAAGAAGTAATAAATAGGAACTGTAATTATTTTTTTATGTTTTTTCTTTTAATATTTTAATAATAAAATCAAGCCATTTTCCAAATTCTAATCTGCCTTAAGATTTAATTATTATTTATTTAATTCAATTTTGGTGTTTTTAATTCAAAAAAGACATGATAAATATGTCAGAGCACAAAGACAACATCAATTTTAACTATTCAATTGGCAGAGCAGACGAACTGTTTTCGCCAGCCAATGCACTTGCATCATTCGTACCCTTTAATTTGTTACCACTTGAACGGCTTAATTGAATGTGACAAAAGTTTCTATTTGTACCAATTTTATTATGAAAAAGCATACGGGAACTGTACCAAACCGATAGCAAAAAAATTTAAATACCAGTGTTGCCGTTTAACTATTTTCTTCATGTCATATTGTCAGAATATTTTGTTCCATGTGTCTTGGGCCAAACTGTTTTGTTTTGAATTTTCTTAAATTTTCGTGCTTTTTGGGTTAATTATTAACGTAACCTTTTGGAGTTTAAACCGAAATAAGCTCTTTGTTATAAACTGTAGCTTTAAGCTGCAATTTGTAGACAAGCTTTTAGTTTTAACAGGCATGTTGATATAGCTTTTGAGAAACCTGCGATGTTACTTTGTAATGCCATGCGAAAGAAAAAGCTTTTCGCATTTGTATGCTATTTCTGTCGCATCGACATACAGAATAACCCAACTGACTTAAGAGGCCGTGAAATATTGCAGCGAAAGGAACTCTATTAATTAAAATATACTGATAGAAAGCCGTGTAACATTCTGTTACACATAATTTCAATAAATTTAAACATATTAGCCAAAAGCTTTCGAGCTTTACAAAATTGTGGATTAAAGCTTTTAATATAGTTTCAATAATAAGAACTGATCTTTTACACAGACATGAAACCAGTTGAAAATAGTGCGATTCGCTGAAAATAACAGAAAACTTACCCGTTGTATGTGGTCCGTTTCAGACCCGGTTGGGCCAGATTCGGCCACTAGTTCACCTTTAGCGTTCACTGTGAGTAATTTGCCGTTAATACAAAAATGACACTTATCATTCGGTTTCCAATCGATGGGATCTGGTGGGGGTGGTGATGGTGATTTCGATGGACTCCCAAGTGATGATTTTGTTTCCAATTTCAAATCTTTAACTGTGATGTCTGTTGCAGTATTCAAAATATTTTCCAGCGACGAGTTATTATCACTATTTTTGCTGCTAATAACGACTTCTTCACTTGGATTTTGTGATGCTAAATTTTTTTTCGATTGTTTTCAAAATTATTTGCTCAAAAGTATAAAAAAAAGGTTTTTTATAATTAAAAAAAATGTTACCTTGTGTATAATTTTTATCTTCCTCTTTGCGTTCCTTGTTTGTTTCTTCTTCAAAGTGATGTTTGTTTGCTGCTGTTGCTTCTTTATCTAATTTCTGTTGATCTCTAATATTCTCGCACACTTGCTCCTTTCGCTGTTGTTTTATGATATATTTCTCTTTGTTGTTGAGGTGGTTCTCTTCGTGATTTGTTGCTAATATTTCATTGATTTCAAAAAATTCACCGTTTTTAAATTTATCCAGCTCTTTCTTCAGTTCGATATTGCTGTCGTCGATTGATGCAACAAATTGGTCGGAATTTAAGTGGGTTCGCATTAATGTTTCTTGATATTGCTTCCATTTCCTGCGCCCCATTAGCTCCTCAGCGACCCGTTCTAAGCCTTAAAGAGTAGCATAAGAAATTTTTTATGAATTAATATATTTATTATAAAAAACTTAGTT
The DNA here is from genome assembly GCA_963675445.1 of Linnaemya vulpina. NCBI lineage: Eukaryota > Metazoa > Arthropoda > Insecta > Diptera > Tachinidae > Linnaemya > Linnaemya vulpina. The sequence continues at coordinate 26,831,715 of OY776277.1, forward strand.
AACAAGAGAGTAACAGTTGGCCTTGTAATTAGCCTGTTAGATAAGAAGTTACAGTTTTTGCATTTCTAATTAAATTATTTTGATTGAAAACCATTAACAGTTTCCTATAGTTTTAAACCAACTAATTACTTGACGTGATTTCACATCTTCAAGTGACTGCATGCGTATGCAAATAATTACATGCAATTCTTTCCATATTCGTGTCATTTATTGTGGTTTCCGTTACGTTTTTTTCTTCTGTTTGCAAAATTTCTTCAACATGTATGGAAATTTTTCACTACGATTTTATTGACTCGGTATAAATTTAAATTACAGGGTGTGTTTTAGTCATACATAAACAAAAAGAGAAAAAAAATATAAAAATAAAACTGGTAAATATTTAAAAATGCAACAAAACGATTTTAATAAATTATTAGCAAGAATGTGTGCTACTGCAACGTGGGGAAATTGATGAATTTAATGGAATTCAATTCCATCAATTATATCCGACTTATTCAAATAGAGAATTCAAAATCACGCGTGTTTAAGGTTCAGATCAATAGAAAACTTTTATGAAATTTATTTGGACAATCATTAGCTGGATTTAGCAATAATTGTAAGTCCATCCTTTAACTTTGCGCTTGGCTCAATTATATCTCAGGATTATACAAATAAGAGTCAAAGAATTGCAACAGTTTTGAGCATGTTAAGACAACCATAGAATGATTGGAGTAGTCATTGTGAAGTGAGTGCGTAAAACATTTCATTTTATTACAGAAAAATATTTCCATCATATTGCCAAAATCATATATGTAATTTGTGGTAACATCAGTTTAGTATTGATACAATTCTCGTATACTGTTTCCTATACAAAAATTTTATAAATAAAAAATATGATGACAGATAAAAATGCTCATGACTACTGATGAAGACAGTGTCGGAACTTCCGAAAATAGCAAAATTCTTTTCTGCTTTTTAAGCTGAATATTAAACTGATTTTGATCTTCTCTCTTTCTTTGGAATATTTATCTTGATTTCTGAAATTAATAGCACGACTTTCAATCTCTGACATTTAGATGAAGATAAATGCATTGCAGCTGACTTAAATTTGTGTCCTCATTCTAAATCATTAGAAATATTTACAACTTAAGATCCTGTATAGTCCTCTCCCTTACTGTGTGGTTTTTGCTTTAACATCCTGACTGTGCTGACGTCATATAAATTTCTTTTTCGAAATCTCTAATCAGTTTAAAATAACTAGTGTCTTTTAATTCTCACTTATGGAATATATTTGCAAAAATCTAAGCTCGTTAATCATACAATCACAATGCAAAAAGAGTTTAATAAGAATGGGATTAGATATTGAATTTGTTATGTTGGCCTGGTGCATTATTTGCTCTATGATCACCAGATCTCAGATGTCGATCAGTGGCTTTTAATAGCTCCGTGGCTATTTGTTTTATATTTTCTTTACATCCATTCATTTAATCTAGGATTATTTCCATTTTGTTTTTCCTACCATTTCACACCATGACTTTTTAAGCCTGACTTAATTTTACGATATACTTTTGAGTCTTTTATGAAAAGTCATGCACATTTACATTATGATTGATTGCTCATGTCGTTCTACAGCACCCTCCTTCGTGGGTAACTGTACCAAAGAAAATAAACCATCGAAATGGAAAGAAAAAAAAAACAGCTGCAGCAAAATTCTTTATCTTTTACTTTTTCTTCATCCGTCCTGTTAACGCTATCCCCGATTTTATAGTTCTGGTACAAGTCCTGGCATATGTAGAGCTTAAACCCTGAGTGCTGGTATAAGACAGAAAAAAAGCCAGCCAGCCAGCCAGTGGTAATAAATGAGCACATGAGTACTGATGATGAAATTGCAGCGGATCTCGAAAACAGTTGGTGTGCTCTGTTAATTGAATAGTTAAAATTTATTTTGACTTTGATTCGTGCTTTGAAATATTTATCATGTCATTCTGAATTAAAAGCAATTTTAGAACCAGTAGTCTATCAAAATTTATATCAATATAGAAATAAGTAGTTCTGTATAAAACACTAGTAATTTTCTAAAATCCTTTATCAAAAATACTACATTTTTAAGGACAACTCCCACATGCTGTGCCGTTCGTCCCGGTATAAAATTTTGTATGAAAAGTATTTCGGACTCTATATATTTTTTTAAGGTCCGAAATGTCAAATGTAAGATAAAACGATTTCAATTTGTCTATATACTTATTCTCACGACCACCTCAAGATTGATTTGAAAGACAAAAAGGCACTCAAATCGCATTGTATCCCTGGTCAAAAGTGTCCTGTGCAAAAAATTTAAAAACTGAAGAAACAAAATGCTACGAATTGAAATAATTGAATATTTTCACTGTCGTGCAAATTCTGTGACAGGCCTTAATAAACGCCAATTTGGTTTAATATGTTAATTCTTTGTTTGTTCCACATTTTTTTTATTTTCTTTTAATTTTTTATTTTTGTCTAAGTGTTTCGTGAGTTTTATAAGGGATTTGTCATGGTTATTTATTACTTTTTAATTTACATTGTTGTGTGCAAAAACCACAAGTTAATTACAGTCATTTTAATTTAGCGTGTATGAAAATGTGGCCATTTCTGTTGTTCGCCTTCTTTTGAAAAGCATTTAGAAACGTTTTATTATTTATTAAGAGATTCACCCCACGAATTAAAAGGGAATTTTGCAAAACGAACTACTGCTGTAAATAGAGAAAATTATTGTTTATAAAAACATTTTGAATGCAAGATGTTTGAAAATTTATTTTGGAAGTCTCTACAGTTTTTCAATAATAAAGAAAAGTTAAAATAATTATAACAATAAGTAGAGGTTTGGTAAAAATAATTCAAGATATTCCGTCAGTTCGGTGGCTTTTCTGAGTTACGAATCAGTTGTTTTCGGAGAACAAAATCATCCTTCTTTTAAGGCAGAAATTAATCGACCCGGTTTTATATCATCTCGAGCTTTATATACGACAAGACACTAGGACAGGTGGTAGTAAAATATGGTTAAACAAAATAGCGTTAATTTACAAGCCGAAATAAATATATGAAATTTATTCTTAACAAATCATGCATCTCGACCTGATTTTGCTATTAAAGCAAATATCGAAACTGTTACACAGCCTAATTACAGCATGTGCGTGAACTAAAAGGATCATAAAGGAATCTAGAATTTAATTTAAAAATAAATCAAATAATAGCGGCTGCAAAATAAATAATATTTGTTGTGCAGCTTAAAATTATTTAAAGAAACCACAAACTTAAAATGCAAATTATCTTTAAAGTCCACATGCTGTTTATAATTGAAAAAAAAAATAATAAAAAAGAGAAATAGAAAGAAAAATAGAAATGAAGTTGAAACAAACAAAACTTAATAACATAAAATTAAAAGTAAATTAAAAAAGAAGAAAATCAAAGAAAAAATTCTCATGCAATCGAAATAAAGCGAAAAAAAAGAAAAAAACAAGAAATAAAACTTTACGCATCAACAAAATTTCTAAGCTGGTGTGCGTGTGTATGAGTGCGTATGTGTGTGTGTGTGTGTGTGTGTTATATTTTCTCGCTAAAGAACAGTCAGAATAACCAACGTTATAAACACGCACCTTAGCTAAAAACTTTAAGGACACAACACACTCTCACAAAAATACACACACACATACACACACATATGCACTCACACAGGCACGCATAATACGCAAAAAAATTGTTTTACTTTTTTATATTTTCTGCCTTTAAAGTCTTTACACTTTCTCACTCACTCCCTCCCTTCCTCCCTGCCTCAGTTGGGGTCGTCATGTCTTTCTCTTTGACCCTCTTAATGAAGGTTTATACGGATGACTGTGTGTGTGTGTGAGTGTGAGTGCAAGTGTTTACATGTGATATTTGTTTAGGCGAGATCTGAAATTTGATGTTTTTTTTTCTAACCGGAAACTAAAACTAACACATACAAAAAGCAAGACATCACAAAAGAGTACAAAACGCGCACATTGAAAATGATGGGAAAATAGCTCGTGATGGAATTGCAAACGATCTTTAAATTATATAAAGCAAAAGAGAGCAGGTCAATATAATCTGACGGATTTGCATATTTATAAAGAACAATAGTCATAAAATTGAATGTCATCAAATGATTTTTGCCACACTATTTGCTGTTGCAAGACACGAATTTGTTGCAAAATAGAATGCTATTTCCCGGATTACTGAGCTATCAAACAGCCCTCGTATTGCTCAACATGTATTTTCAAAACTGGAATATTTCACAAATTTAATTAACTAAAATATCATTTTGCTTAAATTTGCTCCATAATTGCAACGATAAAGAGAAACATTGAAGTCATATGCCGAAATTGTGGTACCACTGTGCAGGCTGCATGCGAAAATTGCATGCCAAAATCAGGTTGCCAACACACCTGCAGCATAACGGCCACCTAGAAAAATGAACGGAGGAACGAGGCACAACAAAAAAAAAAAAAAGAAACACGGTGAAATGCTAAACCAAACCAACCAAAGTTTCTGTTCACTTCTTTTTTCCCTCAATATTCCTTTTCATGTTGTTGTTGTTGTTGTTGTTTCAACTTTTCAAAAAACAAATATACTTCCCTTCTTTTTTTAATTTATTTTATTTAAAGTTGTTTTTGAAGCAAAACAAACATGTGTGCTTAGATTTGCACACACACACACATGCACGTACATCCCTACCACTGCATGGCATGTGTGAGGATGTGTGCTTACAAGTATGTGTGCATAATTTAGGACGTTCAGCTGTCGATATGACGTCTGAACTAACGTCACACACAACAACGTGTGTGTGTGTGTGTGCGTGTGTGAGTGCTTTGTTTTAGTTTTTGACTTTATTTTGCACTTTTTTTTGTTCTATTCGCTTCCTTCACATGTCGCTGCATGCGTACGTGCGTGTACATTTGGCCAACTTAATGCAGTAGAAGAAAAATTAGTTTAATATTTAGAAAATACAGAACTTTTCAAACAATTGTTTTGTAAATGGCTGGAGTATGAAAATCGTTTGTAAATATATGAAAAAGGGGTTAAGAAAATATGGCGCCATATTTATTTGAATTGTTTTTTTACGCAGGACGTGTGTTTCATACCCTGCGAAAAGTTAATGTTTGAGGAGAGTTTTTGTTTTTTTTTGTTTTTGCTACAATAAATTGTTGGTTCGGCATGAAAAATGGCAGATATGATTTTGTCATGTTTTCTCATTTTGATATATTTGAAATTTTTTTAAAAATTGGCTGAGAAATTTGGAACACTTTTTGATATTGAAGAAAATAATATTCGGAAAATATATACATATAATAATAATTTTAAAAAATCTCTTTAAATTTGAGTTCATGTTTGAAATTTTCTTTATTCTGACTCAAATTCTATAAGATCAAAGAGATTTCACTCTGTGGGTTATTGTTGAGGTTCTCATTTTATTCTCAATAAAACTGATTATAATTTTTATATATTTTTTATAAAATTAATTTAAATGAATAATTTTTTAAAGTTGGAATATATGTTTCCTCCTATAAAAATTACGGTTTTTTTAAATTAAAATTTTATTAAAACATTTTTGAAAAGGCAAATTAAGGACAATTTCAACTGCAAAGCTCCCGTTTGCGCCCAAAATTGTGATGAGACTATATAAAAAATAAACTAGTAGTATGTTTATACCGGTTCTGGACCACATTTTCCATACAAAAAAGGTGCTCATGGTGTCAGTGTTGCCATATTGATTATTTTTAATCAAAATTAGTTACTTATTCTTCATATTTTGTTTAGGAATTTTTTACTACTTAAACTGATCAGATATCTAATTTCGAAGTACGTATTTTACAAAAACAAAATTTTCCAAATATTTTCGATCACTATATTTCAGAAACGAATCAACCGATTCGTTCCTATATCGTGATCGATATAATTTTTATATATCAGGAACTCAAAAATAATAAAAAACAAGCACTCAAAACATTTTTAGAATTTTTTTAAAATCTGCTGGTCTGAGTCGGTTCCAAATTTACGATTTTAATGTACTCTTTGAAACTCCACGTAATAACATCTTGATTGAAAATGGAGTAAAACCAACAACTTTCCGATTTTGGGTTACAAAAAAATTTTTTTAAAACTAAACTCATGTTGTCCCAATTTAAGTCCTGGTGGTAACATTTGATCATGTTCTTAATGTCCTATTTCCAAAGTTTTTGTTCCTTTTGACACGATTTGCATATCAGATAGTCCAAAATATAATAATTTAATAATTATGTGAAGAAATTGACGTCATCGCTTAAAATTAAAAAAAAACATAAGAAATTTATGGTCAAAAAATATGTAAATATTTTTAGTTCTTCGAATTATAGACTCAAACAATTGAATGCTTTAATTTCCACGGGGCTTTGAAAATCAATTGATGCCTTGAGTGAATATAGGCTTTTGAAATTAGATCTTCTTGGAATATTTCCCAGCCTCACAAAAAGCCCAACGATTCCCTTAAAAAGTTCAGCTGTTAAATACATTGAGAGGCTGAAATATTTTCGTAAACAACACAATAACTGTGTCGAGATATTGGACTGAATAAAGTTGCGAAACTTTATTACTGCTGTAGGGTATCTAATTAGACTAAAATTCCCTCCAGCTGATTTGTTTCATTTGGCGTCTCTAATGAAAATGGTCCTGAATAAAAATTTTATTAACATTAAAAATTATAAATAAAATACCACCAAAATTAATTTAAAATAACAGTGCGCTCATAAATAAAAACTTGTACTTTCCTACGGAAATAATAACTGGTTGTTTCTAGAATCATTTCAAAATGCAAAAAAACTGAAGGAGAAAAATTAGCTCGTTTGAGAAAAAGAAAATTGTGGAAAAAATTAATTTCTAAAACGAAAGAAAGCAAAAAGTCCAAACTCTTTTCTTTTGAAATGTTTGCGTCTGTAACTTACTAAACTACTTAATTTTCAATAGAGCGTATGTGTGTGTGTGTGTGTGTGTGTGTGTGTATGTGCATGGATGCATGCGTCAGTGTATTGTTATGGGCCATATTTTTGTGCAAGGCAGCACAAAAAGGTTAATGTCCTCCAAAGACTTAAAAATTCAAACTTCTTTATACGCTCTCTGTTTGCTGGCAGTTTCGTTTTTGTTTTTCAGAATTCTGTTTATTTTTTTTTTTTTCACTTAAAATGCAAACATGTTTTTTTCTTTCAGTTCGTTTAAAAACGCATAAAATGCAAACGCATTTTATGTTTGCTGAATATTAAAAAATAGGGTTGATACGACAACATTTTGCACAGTAAACTAACACACACACGCACACTCACACACATACACAAACATATATTTTATAACCCAAAACACTGACATACTCACACGCATGCATTAGCACTAACGCACACATGCATGCATTAGCAGATGCACTGACATTTACGATACGACTGCACACACGCACACACCAGCACACAAAAGTTTTTGTTGTTTGAAAAATTTTTCCCATTTTTTCGCTCGTTCTTTCGTTTAGCGTTCATACATAAATTAATGTGTTGTTTTTCGCAACTATCTATTGCATATAAACTTTTTTAACTTCCCATCTCTGGCACGACAGTCCTCCTCAACCCAGCCAAAAACTTGCAACACCTTCCCCTATCCCTGCAAATTCGGTCACAGTTCCTCTTTCGTTTTCACATGCTTTTTAAGCGAGAATTACGTTAATACGAGAAGGGTTTCATAAATGTTTTTGTAGCAGAGGAATAAAAATAGATTTTTAATGGAAGAAAATATTGATTGAAAAAAGTTTCGAGAGCCAAAAATAATTGTTGTTTCATTATACGAGTGAGTATGTTGGCTCAAATTATCAGTTTATTGTCATTCGAATACCATCGATTTTGTATAAATTTACAGCCATTTATTTGATCGTTTTAAAGATTTTATATCACTTGCAGCCTCGCTGAATTAAAAATGTGATTAAAACGATCGGATGTACCGCAGTACTGACCTGTAGCAGAGCTGTCCGACCTGAACTGGGAAAAATTTGTTTTATTTAAATATAAATTTATATGAAAATTTTGATTGCAAAATAATTTTAAAAGCACGATAATTAAATTGAGTTCAACATTTCTTTTAATATTAAATCCCCATATTGTATAAGTCGCTGTCGCGTCAAGACAATATCAAATATGAAACACTTCTGTACTACTCCTCTGCATTAATTGACAATATTTAACAGTCTCGTGCTGTATACACGGCCCTAGAGTGAGAGTCACAGGCTATCGGAAGTAGTTAACTATTATCCATAGTTGAGCGTCGTATATTTGGTGTTGCCTTGACGTGACATTTAAAAACAGTTACAGAATAGAGGGTATTCTTAAATAGTTTTTGCTTTTAAACAGCTCTTATTAGCTGCAATTGTGTGCTTATGAGCTTGCAATGGACTTCTTTAAGTTCGTTATCGATTGATCCATTTTGAACGAACAGACAGTCGCATGAAGTCACTTGATGTCGTTTTGTCACCAAAATCTATTTAAACAAAAAAAAAAAACAATTTAGAATTTGTTTTTGTTTAAATGAATTTTTTAACTTTGTAAACTTATCAAGAACCGGTGAAAACACAATAAATTGATGAGTTTATTCAGCATTGCCGTTGTGATAAAAAAATAGTATTGCCATTGTTGTTACGGGGAAGTGACGGGAAAGTTCTGTCATATTGGACTTTTAGGAAACACAATGTTGCTTTTGTTGTTTCAGAGAAGTATTAGAGACCTTCTGGGATTTTGGAGATTTAAGCAAAACTGTTTGGGAGTCCAAAAACATATAAATATAAGAAGCGCGCATGCGTTCCATTTCTATAATGTGATGAGTACAATCAAATACATGTTCTATCAATTAGTGATAAATCGCACTGAATAAGTAGAAAAATCAGTTAAAAAAATGGGAGAATCTGCTTTATTAAAAATCAAACTTAAAGCGAAAATAGTTCTCAATATAAAAATAAATTTATGGAGAAAAATTATAATCTTCCTTAAAAGCGTCTGCTCTTTTTTATTATTGTTTTTTTTATAAATGAATTTTTTTATTTCGAACTGTTTTCACTTTTTGTTGAGACCTTCTGATAGCAAAATCCACTCGTACGTTAAAATAACCCGCTTCTTACCCGGCTAGATCCATGCTCAAAACGGATTCGGCTCAATGAATCTTTGCGCTTGATCACTTAAAAAAAATTTCTTTTTTATACTAAAACTATTTTTAAATTAACGCCGCAACACTTTGTGATCGATTAGCGACGAGTCTTTTTGGTTTTAATCAAATGCATTAAGTTGCATTTAATAAGAGATTTGAGTTGCAAATAAGAGATAAAAATTTTTCAACTCCAAGGCCATTTGAATGGCTGCTTTTTTGAAGTTCTGAAATTCTGTTTTAAAGCACTTTTCATTCAGCACGTTGGTTAATAAGTATACGCATGCAATTGCAGCGTAAAATTGCGTATGATGAGACAAAAGAATGTAAAAATGAAACGAAAAGAGAAAATAATTTGAAAAAATAAAAACATACGCAGCAAAAAAAAATTATAATTTAAATCAAAAGCTTGTCTACCAAACACACACACACACACACTCACATATACACAAAATATATGCCCGTATTTACACGCTCCCATAAAACCAAACACAGCCTTACGCACATGTGCTTATCTAATAGTACACACACACACACGCACACACACACACGCACACACACGCTCATTCGCATTAAAAAACTTCATTGCCACCTCTCACCAAAACCATTAACATGCATCATCATGTTTGTTTTTGTTGTTGCCTGCCTATGCACTAGCATAGTTGCTCATACATATGTGACAGTGTGAGTTTTGCATATATGTGTGTGTGTGTATGTGCAAACATACACGAACATACTATATTTCCTGTTGTTTATAACATAATATTTAGGGAGATCCCTCAAAATAAAAGAGTCGTCACACGGGAGTAGTGAGCGAGAGAAGTCAGTGCATGAAATGTTAAATAGAATTTCTTTTTATTTCGTTGATGTTGTTGTTGTTGCTGCTGCTGATGCATTTTTTTATAGAAGTTTCTTTAGCTAGAGGTTAACTGTAAGAGCTTTATGTCTGCGTACATTTGTGTTAGTGTCTTTTGTGATGTGCGTGCGTGTGTGTGTGTAGGAGCCTTTTGTGTAGATGTGTTTGCCTTGTATTTTTACTGTCCCACTTGCTAAGTTTTGTCACATTTTCCTTTTTCATGTCATACATACATATTCTTCTGCTTCTTCTTCTTCTTCTGCTTCTTCTTCTTATCCTTTTATTTAATATAAATTTATGGAATTTAGCAAGAGATATCTTTTTAGTTCTTTGAGTTATTTTCTAGGTATGACACTTAATCTAGTGGCAATAATTGTTGGCAACAAGTACTTTGAAAGAATTTGAGGAAAAGACGTTTATTTCGTTTGTCGTTACAGCAATTAATCGAATGATTACTACCGATTATATAACTGCAGTATACGATTGATTTATATAAAGAAAAAGTAATTTCTAATGTGAACTATTCAACAAAGAAACTTAACAAAAGCGTGTTACCATCGATTTGGTACAATTCTCGTATGCTTTTTCTTGAGAAAATTCGCACAAATAGAAACTGTAGTCACACTCAGCCGTGCCATTTAACAAGCTGTAATATACAAAAATAGACACGAGTGATGAAATAGATGAAAGTGCAGTGGCTTTCGAAAACAGCTGTTCTGCTCTGCAGTGTAAATTGTTTAATCTAGACTGATCTTGATTTGCGCTTGTGCTTTCTAAATTATCTTTTTTAAATTTTATTATTGAATATAAAGTGATTTATAAAATCAGGACATTCTTGAAAGATTTTACCATGTAGTTTTTTTTTTACTAATTTATATCTTTCTAAATAAACTTTTATATGTTATTCGACCTTGTTTTGGAACTTAAATTCTTATTGTGATTATTCTTTAGGCTGAAGTTCCAAATTATAAAATTTGCTTGATAAAAAAATTCGTTCTATTTAGTTACTTTTATGTACCAAATAAATAAGTTTTTATATCCAGCCCTGAAACCATATACTTGATTTTTAACACAAAATTACTCCTTTATCATCTTGATTTCTTTTCAAAAAAAGTATGTAACATTTCTTACACTTTTCAAACGAAAACGGCAACATTCCGTTGTTTGGAAATTAAGGATATAATAGAAATTAATCCCACATCTCGAAAAATGATTTCTATTTGAAAGCTCTTCCAAACAGCTACTTTTTCTACAAGAAGTGAAAAATTGTTACATATTTTCCAGAAAAGAAAATATAAAAAGTTAAATATAAAATATATTTAAATACATAAGAAAAAAAGATTTATTTAGTCATTTTAATATATCAAATAAAATTAAAAAAAAAATTAGAATTTTCCATCTCTGCAGCTGTCTTTTTGGCTTTTCTATTTTCAAATACCAACGAATTTCTTTCCAGAATTTAAAATGCACTTCATTGATAATGAAAAAGAAAACATCTGCTTTAGTTAGTTACTTTTATTTTCAAGAGAAAAGTTTCAGTTGTCCAACCCTGGAATCGTCTTTACAATATTATTTGGTTTTCAATAACAATGTAATTCTTCTATCACTAAAATTAGGTTCAATGAACTAAAAAATTTTTTTAAACTGAATATATTTATATACCAAAAGGAGTTTCAGTTGTCCAACCCTGGAATCGTCTCTCTGATATTATTTGGTTTTCAAAACCAATTTAATTCTGCTTTAAGCGAAAATATGCTCAATGAACTAAAAAAATTTGTGTAAGCCGAATATTTTTATATACCAAAAATAGTTTCAATTGTCCAACCCTGGAATTATTTGTTTAATTTTTAATACCAATTTAATTCTTTCGGAAGCCAAAAATAGGTTCAACACACAAAAACAACATAAATTAGCTTAAGCTGTTTATATGTACATACAAAAAAAATTTACAATATCCAGCCCTGCAAGCATGTCTTGTAATTTTGTTGATTTTTAATTCATGACTACCAAAACAGAGATCTCTTGTTTCCTGGACTTCTCTATTCACAAGGATCCAGTATGTGTGTATGAACACTATGGGGTCGCATATTAATATTGTGAAAATATACACCATTTTTGGTAAAGTTTTGGAACTAAAAAGTTTTTTTTTGCAAGATTAACTTTTATCTAAATGATAAGGAAGCACATTTTCAATGTCAAACGTGGCTTTTATTGCTCTCATGTAATTTAATTTTTTATATATTTTATCTCTCGTCAGTAGAAAATTACATTCTACTGGAAATAAAAATGCATTCAAAACTTGTCTGTTTTATAATTTTAATCTATTTTTTGCTTTATTTGTTACCCAAAATAAACAAACAAATTAAACATTTCATGCACATAATTTCAATAGAAAAAAGTTTTTAGAAAACTAAAATAAATTAACGTCATTAGAATACGAGTGAGTGCGATTGGTAAATGGCTCGCACACGCACACTTGCAAGTCTGCTGGCTGGTGCACGTATAAAACGTAAACGTTTTAGAAACGTATTCGTTTGTCACACGTAACTTTTTTCGTTGAATTTTCTAAGAAATATTTGGAAAAATATTTGCATGCTTGTGTTTTCGATTTTAGGTTTTTTGTTACCAAAAACTCAAAGTGTTTGGTGTGTGTATGTCACTCTCTATCGCTCTCTCCCTCACTCTTTCTCTCTCTCTCTCTTTCTTTCTTTTGCCCAAGCTCTTGCATATTTTATGTGAATACGTGGTCGCTGTTTAACCCGATACTCGTTAAGGTTTACGAAATTATTTGGTGACAGCATTTCTCCACTTAAAAAAGCCAAACAAGGCACGAGTTTAATGTAGACAATATTTTTTATTTTTTTAAAGCAACACAACAACAGCCTTTAAATTTAATAAATAATTGCATGTGTGTGAGTGCATGCGAGTATATATTTAAGTGTGTATGTGTGTGAGTGTGTGTGTGTTTTCAAGAGTATGTGTGAGTTTGTAGGTGCAGTTTGGGTTTGTAAAGCTGATCGAAAAAATAATACAACAACAACAACAACTTATAAATGAAAAAAAGCAATGAAAACTACATGCCTGCATTCGGCTACAAAATATATTTTTTGTAATTGTGTTGGTGTTTGAGGATTTACCCAGCAGTTCTCTTGTTAATAAGAAATTATTTCTGATACACACCTGCAATTTTTTAATTTATATGCGAAACGATATGAAACATGTATCGGCTATAGAATTTCATGATTATAAAAGTGGGCGGTGCCACACCCATAATAACACAGGGTACATAATTAAATGCTTTTACTTATGAATTAGTTTTTATCTTGAGACATTCTCGGATAATAAATTGGCAAAGTGGAAAATGTGCCACGCCCACGAAATACTATGATTAAATCAATTCTACTAACCCAATTCTTTATTATTTTCTTAACGTTATAAGAAAATTTACTTAATTCTAATACAATTAATTTTAATAAAGCGAACTCTTATTTGAATTATTATATCGGGTGTTTTTTATAGAGTGATATAAGTTTAAGCCAAAATAAAACATAGTAATTTACTACTAATATCAAAAAAAACGTTTAAATATAATTTGGGCCTTGTGGCCGCCACGGCTGGCGCGTACAAGACGCTATCTAGAACACCAATTTGCACAAACTGTTCGCAGCGTTTGCGGCCGTATCTCGCCGATAACTCTTCGAATGTTGGTTTCCAGGTGTTCAATTGTTTGTGGTTTATCGACGTACACAAGTGACTTTACATAACCCAAAGAAAATAATCCAATAGGGTTAAATCACATAATCTTGGGGGCCAATTAATTGGGACATTTCGTGAAATTATTTTTTCGTCCAAAGTTTCCTTGATTAAATCAATTGTGGCGCCCGCTGTTGGAACCACATACCAGCAAGAGTACGAAAAAATTTCAAATCATATTTCTATACCGTTCACCACTGATATTAATATTCTGGCCATCATCGTTTTTGAAGACATATGGGCCAAAGACTGCGCCAGCCCATAAAGCGCACCAAACAGTAATTTTCTGTGGATGTTGTGGGGTGTTCCGCCAAGAGCTTATGGATTTTCCTCACTCCAAATGCGATAATTCTGTTTGTTTACGTACCCATTCAACCAAAAATGGGCTTCATCGGAAAATAAAATTTTGAATGCACGAAGTGCACAATAAGTTTGACGAACAGAACCATTAATTTGATTAAAAATTTTCACAATTTGCACGCGTTGCTCTGATTTAAATCGAGCAACAATAAAATCCCAAGGCAAACTAACAATAAAAAGCTATCAGCTGTTAAATGGGTGGTCAAATAAAGCAGTGATGCCAACATAAAGTTGTATCACTCAATAAAAAATACTCTATATAAACAAAAATTTTACTGGGCTTTAATATGCGTCTCATTTTTGAATTAAAAGTTCAGCATGACTGTCAGAAAATTTTTAGGGTTTGAGAATTAACGAAAATATGCACAAACAACAAAAAAAAAAAAAAAAACAGAACCAACGAAAAAAAACTGTACTTGGGATTAAGTGCAGCGAACACAAAGAGCCGTCATACATATTAAAATGCGTTTTTTAACGATTTAAAGCACAAATACATGCACACGCAAACGGACACATACAAGTAAATGCATGTACGTGAAATATGTACGTACGCACACACTGGTAGGCCTACAAACACAAACGCATGCATGCATATTGGCTGCATTTTTATTTTGACTTGAAAAAATGAAAATTGTTCACATTTTAATTTCGCATTTTGTTCAAAAAATTCTGGGCTTTTTTTCTCTTCTCTATTAAATTAAAGTCTGCTGGGGAAAGAGTAGGAGGCAGGGAATAAATATTTATTATATACTTGCGGTACATAATAACAACTGGTATTTATATACGCATTATATTATGTACTTTAAACGAAAAAAGCCTGCATTGACATGTTTCGTTGTGTGTACGCAGGCACGCTTAACTGTGGTTAGGTGTTGCATCAATATATTTAAAATTGTTTTTCTCTTTTTTTTGCATTTCAACTGCATTTCGTACATGAAAAATGTATTTCGTTTTTATTTTTGTTAAATTGGTGAATTAATTTTTTTGTGTGTATATAAATTAAACTTCGTTTTTGTTGTTGTTGTAGCTGTATTGTGAACAAAATGTCATGTCAGCAGGACGATGTTTACGAAACGAAAGGACATCGTTATTCACTGTTAAAGCATTAACGTTAATAACGTGGAAATATGTTTGATATTAATAAAATCTGTAAAAGAGAACAAGAACAGGAAGAAGAAGAAGAAGAAGTAGGGAACAGACAAAGCTGATTAAGGCAGTAGACAATTTCATGCAATTAAGGTTTTAATAAAGAAAATAATAAATTGCATAAAGGATTTGGCCGTGAAAAAAGAATTGAAATTTTTACAAGACTTTATTGAGAGAACGTTAGTGAATGTAATTGAATATTTTTTGTTTATTTATTTATATAGAAGAGAAAATATTGAGGCGACTGTGGCTGAAACTTTAAAATGAGTGTGATAAAACTGTTTTGTTTTTTTGAAAACTTCTCATTCAGTTTAGAAATCAAGTTCATACTTGACTTTTATTCCAGGGTTTTTGGAATGTTCTTGTTTGCAGACTCTCTTTTGGATCAGCGTTGTTCACTCTCTCGTTTAAGGCAATTTGAATAGGTTTTAACAGCAGGTTTTTGTCTTGAACGAGTTAATGGATAAATTCGTTGCAAGTCTCTTTAAGTGCACTGTGGTTACACGATATTTATTTTATGAAATTTTTACATGAGTTGAAAAATATCAGTAGATATAAATTTTGCAGCGATTTAACGTTCAATTTTATCGTAAATAAATTTTTCTCGCAATTTTCTACCTTTTCAAGTATTTACAATCTCGAAAAATGAACAAAATTAATGGCAAAATTGATTGTGTCAAAAATCATGCACGATCATGCGCCGCCTTAAATGTTTGAAACACGCTCAAGCAGGCTTTTCGCAGCATTTGCGGCCGTATATCGCCGATAACTCTGCGAATGTTGATTTCCAGGTGTACAATTGTTTGTGGTTTATCGTCGTACACCAGTGACTTTACACAACCCCAAAGAAAATAATCCAATGGGGTTGAATCACATAATCCTGGGGTCAGGGAACGTTGGATTTACCAAACCAAATTGCAAATTTAAAACAAAATAAATAATAAAAAAATATTTGGCTGAAACGGAAAGTACAGAAAAATAATCAAACGGCACATGAGGAAAATAATCAAACGGCAACACGGAGGAATCAACAAAAAGCGTGTTGCCTTCTGTTTGGTATCCTTTTTCGTAATAAAATTGTGGCAAAAAAAAAAAACTGTTTCACATTCGATTGAGCCAGCTAAGAGTTCGTAATAAATGGAATTCAGTACGGCTGATGATAGTGTGGCGGCTTTCGAAAACAGCTGTGTAGTTCTGCTGAGCGAATTATATATTTAAAGCTGATCTGGACGTTTCCTTGTGCTTTGAAATATTTACAATGTATATCTCTATATTAAAAAAACACTTTGCGAACCATCACCCTATAAAAATTTACTTTAAAACATCAGCATTTATTATATTTCGTTTATAAAATAGTCGAGAAATATTCGTCCAAGTATCGAATTCGAATATTTGAAATCCGTCGACTATTCGTTAATCCGAATGCAACTACATGCACCTCATTTGTATGTGTGTGTGTACATTCTGAAAAATTTCCCATATAGCAGGTCATATGCTGGGTGGTATACTCTATGGGAATTCCACCGACTTGTTTATCACGTATACGCCACGTCATAAACATGCAGTTGAAAATAATAAAATTTGAGAAAAATCTTCCACAGAGTTATTAATTTCAATGCTATTTTTGTTATTTATTTATGCCATTATTTTCTATTTATGCCTCAAAGTGCGGTTGCATTTGGGCAAATATTTCATGAAAATAACGTGACCACTATGTAATAAATAGGAAACATATCATGTCAGACAAGCATTTATTTAGTTGAAAAGTTTTCAATCATGTTGCATTCTACACGAGTGACTAACAGTTATTTATGAAACCGTTTTACTTCAAATCATATTTCTTTACTATTTAGTGGTTACGTTTTTTGGGGCAAACATTTCACAGTGCGACCGCGTCTTTAATTGTTAGAGAAAATATTTATATACACGATTGTATGAAAAAGAAATATATATATATATATATATATATATATATATATATTTATATACATATATATATATATATATATATATATATATATATATATAGATATATATATATATATATATATATATATATATATACATACATATATATATATATATATATATATATATATATATATATAAAAGTTTATGTAACTTAAGAAAAATACATGAGCTTTGTAAAAAAATTACATAAACTTTTTATAAGAGTTTCAATAGAAAATTTTTAACTTTTCGCCACGAAAATTGAAAATGTAAGCAAATCAGAAAGCTATTGGATTTACTCCCTTGGATTTTGCAACCGATGTTGACGTTTTCTGGCCCTGGGAAGCCTCCCTGACTAATTCCGAGAACCTCTCATCATGTTTGTATTTGTGTGTGTGAGTGTGTGTGACCCGCTTAAAACTTTAGAACAGCTTGACAGGTTTCAATTAAACTGGTGGCATTTTAAATGGTCCTACTGAGCTTAGATTTCGATTATTAATTTAAAGAAAACTAAGAAAACATTTATATTTTCAAGTTCTTTCTTAATAACTTTTAAACGGCTTCGATTCCAGAAAACATTCAGCTTTCCAGCCACTACAAATTGGGTTAAAATCGGTTAATCCGTTCGTGAGATATCGTGAACGGAAAAAATTCGATTTTTTTTTTTGTAAATTCCGGAACTTTATATCTGATCAGATTTTTTATAGTCACCGAAAACTACATCGATCACCGCTTAACACATGGGAATCGCTTGATTTGAAAATCAAAACCATCGTGTTTTACTTCGTAGAGTTCAAACGTATAAAATACCGCGAGATTCAGGTTGCGATAGCTCTGCGATTAAAATTAGCGAAAAGGTTCTGGAATGACCTTTAGGGTCCAACTGTTTTCTATATTTTTTATATGAAAATTCTTCGAAAAATATCCGTCTGAAGTGTCGTAAATATTCTAAATTATAAATCCGTTTAGAATCGTTAAGGCCCGCCATACACGACATGTTGCTGCCTTAAGCGGACTATGTGCCGTGAGTGTGTCAGTTAAATGGCATGTTTTTTGCACCAAAAACTATGACAAGTAAAAAGTTAATGGAATTTTATAATTTTGACAATGACAAATAAGAAATGAAATAAAAAAGAAATAAAAAAGAAACAAATAAAACTGACAAAATTGCAGGGGACGTTAAACTTCTCTGAATTAATAGAAAAATGCATGAAAACAACACACACGGACGCCACTTATTTTTGAAAAAGATCATGCAACCGTTTATATTTATTTTATAATAAATAAAATAAATACATACATTTATGTGACATATTTTGTATTATATGTGTGCGTGTGTGTGTGCGCCTGCACGTTCCATGTTTTATTTATAAATTATTTCAAATTCAAAAAAAAAATCGTTGACTTGATGGAAATGTTTTAGGGACTTGAAACGTTTTCAAACATGCCCGCTCATAACGACAAACATGCAGGCATATATAAAAGTATATAGTGTGTATGTATGTGTTATAAACATGTGTACATGACTTTGGGTGCAAGCATTCTCTTGTGTGTCTGTGTGTGGGTAAGAGTGAATTGTACATAAAAATCGATAATTTTATTATTTCCAATGGATTCTTTTTTTGCTTGAAAAAATTTCCCAATTCGTTCATACTTTTTTTTAAAATAAAATAGTAAATAAGAAATTATATATTTTAATATATAACAGAGGTAATAATGGCTGCATTATATAGAAAACAGTTTCAGCGAAAAAAAGTTTCAGCGTTACAAACGAACATATTAAAATCGGCGTAACTTGCAGATACTGGAATCTGTTTTATGCAAAAATATTTCATGCAAAATTTTCTTAAAATAGATTTCAAATACATTTTATTTGCTAATGAATGTCAGGGTTAGATTTTAATCCACAAGATTGTTGTTTTTTGGCAAAAAAAAAAAATTAAAAGTGTCTTCTCTGCTTCAATCGAATAAAGGGTGACATGATTTTTGTTGTGATTGTAAATAAAACCAAGTCAAATTGTTCTATTTTATTTTTGCCCATATCCACACACACACACAGTCGCACAATATCACAAGACCTTCAGGTCATCTATTTATAATAATTTATTATCATTCAAAGAAAAAATCTATGCGAACATAAAGACATCAGCTTGTGAATGCAATTAAAAACTAGAATTATAATTTATACACACACAAACACACACACACATCCACTCACATATTTATATGAAGTTTGCTTGGGTCTTATAAAGGGATGGGTTGAAAAGCTGCCATTTTTTCCCAAATAAGTTTTTGTTTATATTGACAAAAAAAAGTGCGTAACTTCTAACCTGCTGTTACTAAAACACAAATTCTTGCTTAATATTACACGACCGTAACACATGCAAGCCAAAGTTAACACAAGTGTGTTTATGTGTGTGTGTGTATGTGTGTGTGTGTGTGTGTGTGTGAAATAGTAGATTCATGTTTGTAGCTTCAGATTGTGTAACGTTGTAAAGACATTTCAAACTACAACCAGAAAGGGGAATTTAGCATTTAAAATTCACTCGTACGCTACACTCTCATTACATGACATCGCATATTTTATAAAAGATTTTTTGTTGTTGTTGCCTTGCGTGGCATGTGCAAGAGGCAGGTCAGCAAAAGTATGAAAACTTTTATGGGCAGACGTATGAAATGCTTGTGACTATCGTCTTAATATCTAACCAGTGAAGTTCAGTTAATACAGAGCCAAATCTTAAGACCATAATTATTCAGTTTTATTTCTGAACTCGAAAATCCACGATTTATTATTGCCCACCGAAAACTTTTCTTATGAGGGGCCAATTAATTCATTTAGACTTCCAAATGGTTGTAGTAACTTTGGCTGAGGTTTTATAAGACACTGAACGATTTCTGTATATTTATCAATAGCAAAAGCAGCCATTGCTACCATAAATGCTGACTGTAGGACATCCGTCTGTTAATACAATAGCAGGACATTCGAGATAGTTACTTCCTTCGGTAGAGGGATAAGCAACTGCCAGCAGAAAGTACCTGAAAGCGTGGCAAAATATTGAACAACTTAAAATTTATTTCAATAAAAAATAGTCTTTAATATTTTTTTTTAATCAAGGCCTGTTTATTTGATATAAAAATATTATTTACACTTCAATATTTCGCGATAACTTCGTTAGGCAAATACTTTCTTTGATTTGGAAGATTTCATAAAAAAGAAATTAATTTTTTTAATTGTTTCGTTCAATATTTTTTAAAATTTTTTATGATATTTTTGTTTTATAAAATTTTTAACATCAGAGGAGTAACAAAATATTGAGAAAGAAAAGGGATCTCATTTCATAGTTTGACTCTTCAGAAAACGAAAATGGAAAACATTTTCAAAATGAAATCATTTTTATTATCATGAATGGAATTCCTTGTCTTAAAGCGTAAATGAAAAAATAATTTTGAAAAAATATATATAAAAAATTTAAGTAGAAAAAAGTTTAATAATTTTTAGAGTGCATTTTTGTTAATTTTTACAATTCCAAATTGTCGATATTATTTCTGCTGTATTCAAAAATTTACTTGTTTTCTTAAGGACGCTTCTTTATTCACTCAATAACGGCTTATAAAACTGTTATTAACGCGATTTGCACTGAAACATTGAATAACATCAATAATAAAATACATGTAGCGGTGAGATTGGAAGAGAATCATAATATGATCATAATATGATCCTCTAAGGATACGGCATTAACGCTTAAATATGATTTTGGCTATTTGGCCGCCACGGTTGGCGCGCACAAGGCGCAATTGGGAACATTAATTTTCACAAACAGTAACATTCTGACCATCATCGTTTTTGGACACATACTATGGGCCAATGACTCCGCCAGCTCATAAAGCGCACCAAACGGTAATTTTCTGTGGATGTTGTGGGGTGTTTCGACTAAAGCTTGTGGATTCTTCTCGCTCCAAATGTAACAATTCTGTTTATTTACGTACCCATACAACCAAAAATGGGCTTCATCGGAAAATAAAATTTTGAATGCAAGAAGTGCACGATAAGTCAGGACCATAATTTTGATTAAAAAGTACCACAATTTGCACGCGTTGCTCTGGTGTAAGTCGATCCATAATAAAATGTCAAAGGAAACTAAACAAAAAACAACTATAAGCTGTCAAATGGATAATCAAATAAAGTAGTGATGCCAACTCAAAGTTGTATCACTCTATAAGAAACACCATATAAAAGGAGAAATCATTATCATGGTTTTATTGTTGTTTTTAATTTAAATCACAACTTTAATAATTCAATAATAACATGTTTCCCACGACAAAACTTATGGTTAAAAAGGACCATGTCCCCCCCCTTACAATTTCATTCCATTAATTTGCATTACAATTTCCTGAAACACGCTTTTTCGAATTCATTTATTTAAATGACCAGCAGCTAATTTCCGTTTGCAAACAATTAAATTGCATTCGAGAAAAAGGCAAAACTTAACGGTGGATATAAATTGAAGCGTAACAATATTTTGATTTTTTTTTATTCTTCTTCAAGATACAACAAAGCGAATGAAAAGTTTGCTAAATTTTAGTTGTTGTTTATTTAGTTTTCGCTCAATTTCATTTGGAATCCTTTTTTTAAATGCACTTGCACACTCGCACACACACATCTTCAATGGCAAAAGTGTGGGTGTGTTTCTAACATGGAATTTTTGGTAGGGGTGAGTTTTGTTTTTGTTGTTGGGTTTCTTTGAAATGTGCATTATTGTTGGTTTTCATTGAAACCACTTATCCGCATATACCAACACAAACACATGCACACTCACACCAAATACAGGCGAACACATGCATGCACATACACACACACACAAACACACACATACATACACATCCCCACATATAGGCACTTCACTGTAAACAAATACAGAAAATACATCAACAACAACAACACCAACAACAGCAACTACAATAACAAGAACTATCATGGCATGCTATCTCTTTCCTTGATATTTTAGGCTTATTTTCAAGCCTTATGATTGGCCAAAAATTTTATATAAATGCAACTATATTTTCACTTATTGCCTTTTTATTGTTGTAGTTGTAGTTGCTGTTGTTGTTGCTTGTAGTTGCACTTAGTTTATATGTGTTTTGCATTATTTCGGTTCTTATAGGGATTGTGCATTGAGTTTTGGGGGTTTTAGCTGTTGTTGTTGTTGCTGTAGCTATTTTTGGTAAAACATCGATTCACAGTTCTAGTTTTTTGTTTAAATATGTAGAAAGGAATTGTTGAGGTTCTTCATTATGTACAAGCGAACCAATGATGCTTAATGAGGAGTAAATGAAGTTGGAATATTGCAAAGGAAGTGTTTTCACTTGCCTCAACATCCGTTGGTACTTAAAAGGATGTTTAATTTTTTTGTAAATAATAAAATTAAATTAAACTAGAAAGCTTGATTGGGAAACAAAAGCAACAGAAAAATGTTGCACACTGGGTCAGTTTTAATAATAACAAATATCATATAAATATTATTGACTCTTTTGAATATTTCTTCGATTCCCATTAAAACAAATAAAATATTTTGCCTTTTCAAAATCAGAAACTAAATTGCACTATTTATTAAAATTTTAATTGGGCGATATCTAACCAATCAACCCAAATAGTTAATCACTATAATTGCAAATATGCAATTAAGAAAATTAAGATTAAAATATCAATGCAATTAGTTTTGGATTAAAAACTTAAGAAAAAAATTAGACTTTATAACTAAAGAACTTGGGCCAAGTTTGTTGCACAATTCCACTCATTTATGTGGAATTTTATGTATATAAAATAATTCTAAAATTACAATTCACAATTGTTGCGTAATAAAAATTTATTAATGAATAAAGAATAGCTTTTTGCTAATTAATTTTTATAGAAAATCGATGTGATACTCCGGCGGCCTTTAGCTGATTCCTGTGGGAATTCCCCTTGTATAAGTGATTAAATATTTTTTCTTTCTAAAAATTAATATGGAGCAAAATTAAAAAAAAATATATATTTAACAATAAAAATATGTAAAAGATAAAATTTACTACTATTAATTATGTAATAGCCTTAGTAATTAATTATTATTAATAACTAATCAATTTTAATAATTGATTAAATTTAATAATTAATAAATTTTAATAATTAATTAATTTTAATAATTAATTAAATTTAATAATTAATAAATTTTAATAATTAATTAATTTTAATAATTTTAATAATTAATTTCTTTTGCATTTTAGGCTCGAAAAAGAAATCGCTGTATATTAACAAATTAAGCAGAAAATGATCGAATTTTTGTTGCGTTCTTTTGGAATTATCAGCTGTTTTAAATCTTAAACTTGGCAGCACTAACTAAGTAAGTATTTATGGTAAATTTGTTTTATAAATTTTTAGCGGTTGAGTTTCAAGGGCTGCTTTTGTAAATCATTAAACGATAGTGAAACTATATAGAAGACAAAAACCAATTTGTAAGACAACAACAAGTTTATACATTTTTTAAGGATCAATTTTGAATATTTAATAATTAAAAATAATGCGTTTTTAATACAGAATCTAGTATATTTTAACAGCATTTGCTCTCATGCTCTCTCTCTCTCTCTCTCTCTCTCTCTCTTTGCTGTACCCACTCTCATGAAATTTTTACCATATTTTAATTTATGCTGATTTCTTTTCTACATGTATGAAATTAAGGAGTTTATTAAAAATTTACGTAAAGTAATTTTTGTTTGGAATCGCCTCTAAAGAAGTCAAAAAATGTTACATGTTTTCCAGAAAAGAGAATCATATATTAAATCGAATTGAATTATAATTAACTGGCTGGTGTTGGTAGGATATGATAAATAATTAAAGGATTAATGCAGGTTCAATTTAGTTTTCGACTCACACACCAGAGTAAAACAGCACGGTTTTCAAAAGCCGCTACACTTTCTTTTTAGTTATCCTGTGTTTTTGTTTACTACCACCGATTAGATGGTTTGGCGGAATGTGAAAACAGTTTCCATTTATAAAAATTTTTATAAGAAAATTGTATACGACGACTGCTTCAATAATAAACTGCTGTACAGACCGCCTGACGAGGGTGATTATATTTTCTCATGTCATATATATTTCCTGAATGTATCGGCGACATTTTATTCAAGTCAATCTTATGCTTCGTTTTACCTTTCAAAAAGTTTTATTTAACTTTTTTGTGAAAAAGAAAAGCAATTCCATTAAAAATTGAGCAGAAAAAAAGCAGAATATTTTTCATATTATTTACAAAATAATTGCCTTAAGATAAGGACGAACAAACGTAACCAATACTTTCTGCTTGAACTTTTTCAATTTTGGGAATAAATTTTTTAAATTAGCGTTTTTCTATATGATGAAAAAAGTTCAAAGCACAATCAGTGTTGCTGTTTATTGTTTTAATTGGCGGATATACACACGAAATATTTAAGAAAAATGTTTGAAAAAGTTAGTGGTTACGCTTTTTTCATCAAATATTTGATGGATGTAAGCGTTTTGTTGAGTTATGGAATAGGAGTGCTGATTCGCCGCAGTAATTGTGACGAAAAGAGAATGTTTATGCTCAAATAAATTTAAATTGAGATGGAAATTTACAAAACGTTTATGGTTGGATCTCTTCGTTTATTAAATTCTCTCAGCTGCTACAGAAAGAAATATTTTAAAAATATTTTGTTCCAAATTATTACTGAGAAACATGATAATTAACAGTTAAATAAATTTGAAATTTCTATAAATTATTTAAAATACTGGCTCCGTAATAACAATTTTAAAATATTTTAAACTTAAATCACTTGTTGTTTGTGTTCAACTTTAAGAAAATTGTTGGGGAAAACTTCAATAAAATAACCTTTTGTGTTAACGTTGATAAAAAAAAAATATAAATCAATCGGGCAACTTAAAACAATTTATTTTGAAAAGACGAATTCCGCCATATTTCATTAAATGCACCTGCCGGTCTAAAATAATTGTCAGAACAGGACACAATTAACAGATTTATGAAAAAAATGTATAAAACATGATAGAAAAAATTATTAAAAATATATTCGAAAATTATTGACAAGAAGACTACAGCATACGTGTCACATTTTTGTAATTTCCCCCTATTTTCGTGTCCAAATAGTTTTCCCTCGAATATCTGAAAGAAAAAACTTAAAGTTTTCATTTTACTGCTTAACCTTTAAAGGGACTTACGGTGCCCAACAGTCCTTAAAATTCACTTGCAATACTTTCAATTCATATCAACTTGTGAGATGGACAAGATTTCCTACAAAATTTTAAATATTTTTTCCTGCGAATAATTATTTCCATTCCCATTAACGCAGTCTTTTCTCGCAGCTCAAAAGTTATTCCAAAGAAAAGTCCAGCATATAAAAGATTTCAGAATACGAACTTCAATTTCAATAGAGTTCTATCTGGCTGTTTGTTGTTGTTGTTGCATGCAATAGAGAGTCGAAGAAAAAGCCAAAAACAAATAGTTGCTTTGCCACTTGTTGCTCCAATGAAATTTCATTGGTGATTATTTTGCACAGATATCAAATGGCAACAACAACAACAACAACAAATAGCAAAAATCAACAGCATGGCATGAAAAAGTTGATGTGTTAGTGTTTGTGGCAGCGCCACAACATCGGCAGTCTGCCAAAATCCAGACGTGAGTTAAGAACTATTTGGCAAATTCACTGCTGGCATTGGTCGCTCTCTGGCAGAAGTTGAGGAGGCAGGAAATTTAAATTTTCTTAGACATTTTAGTTGCATGTCTCGTTAATGAAATTGAAAATTCTTTGCAAGCAAATAAAATTCGGTTTGTAAATGTTGTGTCATTGAAAAGATGCTGTTGGTTGTTTTTATATTTATTTTTAAGTTTTTCACAACGATAGTTTTGAGAGTCGTTATTGGGTGGTGGGAAAAGTTTGCATTGTTGGCGAAGAGGATTTTTTCTAAAGGTGGTCTTTAAATATTTGAAAGGTAAAATATTCTTAGATGTAAATAACATTTCTTAATTTCCCTACAGCACAAACGAAGAGTAAATTATAGAAAAATGGTATGAGCTTTAATATAAAATTCAGCATCTCATTTAGCACAACTAATTTCCAATGGTGTTCAACAACTACCGACAGTTTTAGGCTAAAATAATCGACTTTTTTAAATTTGATTGTCACTAAAGTGTGTTTTTAGCCATTTTCTATTTAGCAAGAACATGTTCAGTTAACTACAAGTCGAGTTATACACGAACAACGATTAAAAATTATTGTATTTTATTATCAAAATTCATGCTGATGAAGATCTGCTTTTTCTATCGAAAAATTGTGTTCAACGTTGAATCTCCTTTCTGGTTGAAGGGATACGTGAACAACCGAAATTGCCGTATTTGCAGTGAAGAGCAGCCGAGAGTAGGGCAAAGCAGTCCAATACACTGTTTGGTTTGAATTATGGTCCGGTGGCATCACTGCACTCAACTCTTTCCCAGACGACTGTAACGTTTTCAGTGAACGGCGAGAGCTACTCTGCATGACGACTACAATTCATTATTATTTTTCCCACCCTCAAAATAGAAGAGCTGGACTTGCCTGACTTGTGGTTTCAAAGAAAAAAAACAAAAAGCGGTGGTGCATGCCCCACGCGTTTGGGCCGGTAAATATGCTGCCAGATCGTGCAATTTAACGCTTTTAAAGTATTTTTGTAGGGTTGTGTTAAGGTTCATAACTGACGGGACAAGCCCGCAACTGCTGACGCTGTGGAAGTCAATATTGAAGAATTTATTCGTGAGACACCAGCGCACATGTTGAAGAATTATAGCGAAATCGAACTCAGGGTCTGACATATTTGGGGCGTAGTTGTGGTCGAGTTTTACATGAAATCATTTTTAAATGGATCATTCTCTTCACTCAAGTAAAGACGTTAAAATTTCTTTAAATTTCAAGTATCTATTATTGATCGGACTCGAAAGCTTTTAATAAATCACCCTTCACCTTAAATACATACATATAAAATTTAAGCGCAATATTGCATGCACAGTTTTGCATGAAAATGATCACCAACATAAATACAACCCTGAACAAGTAAACGTTTAAACAACACACACACACGCTATTAAAGAAAGCTTTTGAATGGATCAAATGGAGTATAAAAATTTCATTTAACCTTCAAACACTCAAAACTCCGGCAGAAAACAAAAAAATAGTCTACCTTCTTATCCTTCTTCATTTGTCCTCTCAAGACGGTCCCTCCCTTTCATAGTGCCGGCACAATGCACTGCATCAGTGCCACATACGAACACGAAAAGTTATTTTAATATAAATTTCTCTGTTATTTTTCGAAATACCTGATACTTCTTTTTAACATAAAAACGCAATTTATAAAATTACAAACTCGTAATAAATTTCTTCTGGCTTGTGGCTGATTTGAAGTTTCCAAATGCTGAATAACATTTTCATTTCTTATTATTCAGACGTGAGAGCCAGAAGCTCAACTTCCAATTTTTACAATTTGAATAGAAAAATATTCCATCACTATTTCAGAGTACGTGGCAACCGATGAGGCCCTCACCGTCATATATAATTTCTCATTTTAAGTCCTGAAATCTTTTCAATTGTTGAATTTTCCTAAATCCTGTTTATTTATCCTGCATAACTCGTACTCGCCGCCAACAATTCCAGCATCACATGATCAAATTTCTTATTTTTTATTTGTCGGCATTTGTTGAAGACAACAATTGCTACGAAGTATGTGCTGCTGATGTGTAGACACACAGCCAGCCGGCATGCCATGCAGCCAGCGATTATTTTCAGCAACACATAGAAGCTCTTGGCTCTGCTGTTGCATGCAGCAAACAATAACAACAACAGCAAAAGAAGAGCCAACAAAACTAAACGAAAATTTTATGAATGAATTTGTGTGTGTGCGTGTGTAAAAGTATTTCATTGTAAATACTTTTATATAAATGCTCATGTATGTATATGTGTGCATGTGCATGTGCATGTGCATGTGCATGTGTGTGTGTGTGTGTTTAGATTTTTTGTGTATCTAAATATTTCAAATAAAATTTTGCAGTAAATAGAATTTAGTTGATTTATCTGTGTAGAGTGTGCAGTGTGTTTGTGCGTGTGTGAGTGTGAGTGTATGTGCACGAGTATATTAAATGAAATACATATTCAATAACAGATTGTGCAACAGGCAGGCAGCCTGGCAGTAATTTGTTTTAGGAATAGACAGACTTGTAGTCGTACAAAAAATAAATATTTTTGCATAAATTGTTGTGTGTGTTTGCAACTCCCGAAAACAAAACAAAAAAAGAATATGAATAAAATTGATTGTTGTAGTTGCAGCAAAACATTTACAACAAAACCATCTGTTGGTTGCACAACTAAACACTTTCAAAGAACTGCTGTTATGGAATTAAGCAGACGGAAAGTTTTTAAAATTAAATTTTATAAAAATATTGGATCCGTTCACAAGCTTTAATTACTATCGTGTGTGTATGTGTGTGTGTTGTTTAAACGTTTACTTGTACAGGGTTGTATTTATGTTGGTGATCATTTTCATGCAAAACTGTGCATGCAATATTGCGCTAAAATTTTATATGTATTTAAGGTGAAGGGTGATTTATTAAAAGCTTTCGAGTCCGATCAATAATAGATACTTGAAATTTAAAGAAATTTTAACGTCTTTACTTGAGTGAAGAGAATGATCCATTTAAAAATGATTTCATGTAAAACTCGACCACAACTACGCCCCAAATATGTCCGACCCTGAGTTCGATTTCGCTATAATTCTTCAACATGTGCGCTGGTGTCTCACGAATAAAGTCTTCAATATTGACTTCCACAGCGTCAGCAGTTGTGGGCTTGTCCCTCAAGTTATGAACCTTAACACAACCCTACAAAAATAATCTAAAAGCATTAAATTGCACAATCTGGCAGTATATTTACCGGTCTCAAACGCGTGCTGTAGGGCATTCGCCACCGTTTTTTTGATTCTTTGAAACCACAAGTCAGCCCAGTCCAGCTCTTCGATTTTGAGGGGGAACAAAATAATAATAAATTGTAGTCATCACACAGTAGCGCTCGCCATTCACTGAAAACGTTACAGCCGTTTTTGAAAGAGCAGGGTCCAGTGATGCCACCGGACCATAATTCAAACCAAACAGTGCTTTCGACTGCTTTGCCCTACTCTCGGCTGCTCTTCACGGGAAATACGGTAATTTCGGTTGTTCACGTATCCCTTAAACCAGATAAGAGCTTCGATGCTGAACATAATTTTTCGATAAAAAAGGCAGATCTTCAGCAGCATGAATTTTGATCATAAAACACAATAATTTTCAAGTCGACTTCTGGTGAAACCATGGACCAAACTAAACATGTTTAACAGTTAAGTTTTTTACTAACACAGCTGAACTGCTGAAAATTAAGTGGCCCAAAAGAAGGTTGCCTAAAAGTCAAACTGCTTTAGTTGAACTCAATTCTATTTATTAGAAAGATTGCAAAAGCTTGGCAGGTATTCCCTCGTGTGCAAGTACTCGTGCACATGTACCAGTATGTGTGTGTACGTAATTGTTTATATAGTCTGTGCGATTATCTGTAACCATCCTAAACATCCCGATTTTAGTGGAGTATTTTTGTCTGTTGTTGCAACATGTTTAGAAAGACTCAACAAACGGTTTGTTGTTGGCATGGATGTTTGCCAGACTGTTGGGCTAAACGTTCAGGCAACTGTTTATTTTATTTGAAACTGCAAAACTTTATAAGCACGTTCAGTTTTATGTTTGAATGTGTGTGTGTGTGTGTGTTTAAATTGTGCTGTAGTGTTAAATGTTTAGATGGGCATTAAAATAACAACACATTCTACTCTCCTGGTTCAAGTTAAAGTTGTTGTTGTTGTTGTTGATGGTATTGTTGTTATTGCTGCCGCTTCACCTAAATTGAATTTCCGAATTCAATGAATGAATTGAATGAACGAATGAATGAATAAAATTGTTTTTAAACTACTGAATGAAATTGTAAAAAGTTGTTGTTATTAGATTTTAATAGTTTTTTGTTTGTGCTGCTTTTTTTGGATTTTATTTTTATTATCGCCAAAGCCGTAGATGTTGCAATAAATTTTATTTATTTTAGTTGAACGATTTCAGACAGGGAGCAGCAGAAAAAGAGTGGAGTTAGTTTGCCTGCTGGTGCTTAGAGGAAAATATGTTTAGATTTAGGATTTTTAGCCTGTTGCATTCACAACACATTGTTGTTGTTTGGCAAAAATTTATGTATATAAACGAGGATTTGATAGCATTTTATTTACACCTTCACTTATTTTGCTGCTGCAATAAATTTGTGTTGAAATAAAGTTTTATATATCCTCCCATATTTTGTTCTTTTGCTAACCATGACAATAAATATCCGTTTAGTTTTCGTTGTGTTCTGTTGTCTGGTTGTTGTTTTTCTGTGCCATTTCATTTATTTTAGTATCTGCAATTTTTATTTGTATTTATTTTGAAATACTAGACGTTTTACAGGAAATTGAATTTTCTATTTGTTGGGTTTATTATTTAAAGTTTTCCGTGTGTATGGGGGTGTACATTTTCTTGCCTTTTTCTCAATTTGTGTCAATTTAAAATGTATTTCGTTGTCGAAGGGATGCAGAGTTATTGTACGTCTGGTTGAACTGCAGCGTTTTCGAAAATCTTAGGAAATCTACGAGTTTTCTGAACTCGAAAAATAAACACAATAAATTTAAGAAAATCAAGAAGTTTTTCTGATTACTTTGTTATGGAAATGCTGCGTTTTAAGATGAGATATATAATTAAATATTTAAAGAATTTCTTTTTTTAAATTCGAAACTTCTTCCTTAAGGGTATTCTGTTGTAAGTTGAGCAGCAGAATATTAAATTAGAACTGCTGATTTGATAAAAATGTTTTTGTTGTCAATTTTCAAAGTTTTAGTTTTCAGTTTTAATTTGCAATAGTATTGATTTTCTTGTAGCATTTCTTCTATTTATCTTAAGAACAATATTTATTATATATTTATTCAATATCTCATACTATTTAACTGAGATGAATCAAGTAATTTGTTAATAAAAATTCATTTCGTATAGATTAATTAATTTTATGTCTGTATTTCACTGGCTACTGCACCAAATCATCATTAAGACTCCCACATGAAGTCTCAAAAAAATTTAGAATAAAAAAACCAGCAGAACTCCAAATTATCAAAATCTCTAACCAACAAATTTTTTTAAGAAATTAATAAAGATTTTTATTTTTTTGTTACAGCTTTTATAAATGTCAGTTTTTATAGAATATCATATAGAAATTCTTAAATTCTACCAAGAAAATTAATTTTTATTAAATATCCTGAACAAGTTCTACTGGGCATTTTGCACCGGATAACATTGCATTGCTGTAAATATAATTTATTTGCATTTTTAAAATTCCACAACTCATCTGCAGTAGGGAAAAACGTCTCCAAGCTTCTGGTTTAAGCACAAACTTCCATATACCATTTGAGAATTACAAGCAAAATATGCAAAGTTCACAAGTATAAACAACTGACAATACCAGAACCAGAAAATAAAATTGTAATTCCCTCATGATGACCAACAGAGTTGGACGAAATATTGGAATTAAAATAATATAATTATATATTAAAAAAAAGTTTTAATTTTATTTTATTTATGAAAAAAAGACGTCAAGCCGAAAAATAAATGACTAAAAAACAAATATATTATAAAAGGTCTACAATGAAATAGATTCATATATTTTCTTAACGAATCTAATTTATTGTTCTATAACTAAAGCATTTGGCAAGCTGTTGGTTGACACAATATGTCAGATTGAAACTTTTATTAATTATAAAAATACCTCCAACAGTTTTAGCAAATCATGTGACTTTTATTTATCTCTCGTTACTAATTATGATCCTCTAAAAAACATAAATATATTTATACCCAAAAAAAATCCCATCAAAGTTTCCAAAATCCAATTCATAAATATTCGTTAAAGAAAATATTATTTCGTTGTAAAAAATTCAACAAAAACTGCCAGACAATAAAAGAACGTGATTGTTTTGGCACTTTTATTGCAAAAAATCAAACTACAAGCAAAAACCGGCAAAAGAGCACTTGATAAATGCATCTGCATACACAAAAAAAAAAAAACAAAAAAGTATCGACATGTGCAGGAAAAAAAGTATCACCGAAAATTGTTTAAAAATCAGCAGACAGTAAAAGTAGATGGATAGATTGCGCAGTTAATTCACAAAGAGAAAAAAAGGAAAAGAATATTTGAAATAAAAAAAAAGAATCTGTAGAAAATGTGGAGTGAATAACTGAATAAATATGCAAACAACATGTACGTGATGATGATGTTGATGGCTGGTAGCATGTTGCAAAAAAAAAGAAAAACAACAAAATAAAGTCGTGCACAACAATCGCAACATATTTTAACTACAACACAACAGCACTTGTAACCAGATATTTCGTGTGTGCAATTACGAAACAGCGCCTAAAAACAGACAATATGTTTTACCAAAATTTCCTTTTTTGTGTGTGCATGTGTGTGTGTATGTGTGTGTGTGCAGGAGATTTTTTACACGATATCCTGAAGTTTATTCAGGTCTTTTGTTTTAACGGTTTATGCTTTTTTATTTTTTACTTTTTATACGATTTCTTTTTTGGCAGGATTGCATTCAAGCCTGCAACAATATTGTTGTTGCTATTGTTCAAATGTAAAAGTGTTTTTTGTTGGTGGAAATAGATTTTTTATTTATCGCATGTTAAGCCTTTTTTGAGCAAGTTTTTTATGGTGTTAAGTATCTTGGCGGGAAGACCAAGTAATTTCTCTTGGCTTTTTTTCTGTTGTTGCAAAATATCCTTATAAAATTGCTGAATATTGCGAAAGAGTGACTAGAGTGTGGCTGCAAATTTCTTGAAGATAAGCTTAAGAAGTCCTTCCATCCTATGCAACTACATTTGAAATTATGTTGATGTTGCAAAGCTGAGAACAATTGCAGTGTGACTCCTGTCCTTGACTCGTTATCCCGTTCTGGGTAAATATTCGACATTGATTTTGTTGGTCTTTTTTAACATGTACAGTTGGCACGCCGCACAACGAACTGTAAGAAAATGACCAACGTTGTCATCCATACAAACTCTCCCGTTTGCTTGAGATGCCACCAAATGCCATAAATCGATCTCAGATTCAGTTAAGAAAAATTATTTTCCTTTCTCAGCTACTGCACTGTTCTGAAAAAATATCGTCTGAGAGATAAAAAACCTGTAACCTCTTCAGGTTTGGCTGACTCAGTTTCTTATCCATCAGATGGTATTTTTTGATCTTGGAAATTATAACAAATTCTTTTCAAAGAAAATTTTAATTAACGCAACAAAATTGATGAATTTATTTCTCAATAAATTATCATCTGCTTGATTTTTCGTGTCGTTGAAAAGCGATTGTGAAAAGTGCTCTATTAAATAATGCATCCTGGTCGATCCTGGTATATCCTGGTCGATTCTGGTCTGGGATGCATTCAATTCTTGTGTATTATAATTAACGCCTCATATTAACATTTATGTAAAGCTGGGGCAACTGAAATTTTCTACTGGACTTCAATATTGGAAAACAATTTGATCAAATAATTTGATGAGATAATTTGATGAGATAAAAAAGCCTTGACTTCAGTATTTAAAAATAATTCAATAAAAACTGCCGGTTAAAATAAAATTGAAATGACAAGAAGCGATTAAATAAAAAAAGAGAAGAAACCTTGAGTATTCAAAGAGAATGAGTGAAAGTCTCTTCATAACGCCAACGATTTTAGCTCAATAATGATTGACTTAAGCGATTTAACTACTCCAATATTGAGCTAAAACTTGGCTGAAATTGTTCTTCAAAATATAACTTTCCTTGAAGAAAAAAAAAAAAACAGTTCCAGAACTATTCTCTTGACTGGTTCCCAAGTAGAAGCTTTTGCTTTAGTTCTAGAATCTTCCATAAACTGGGGAAAAGATAAAAGAAATTTCCCACAAAATTTCAAAGTTGATAAAAAACTAAAAAACCATAGAACTCAGGGTCAGAGGTTTAACCAGCAAGAATTTGTTTTATTTTATTAAAATGAAATAATTAATGACGCTTTCTTTTTCACAAAATAATGCAAAATTTTTCACACTTTTCAACAGAAGCGGCAACATTTTACCATTTCAAAACAAGGAATTTATTAGAAATGCATCCAACATCCCTTTCGAAAAATAATTTCTGTCTCAAAACTTTTCCGCCACTTTTTAGAAAATAACTGAAAAAATGTTACATGTTTTCTAGAAAAGAAAACGCAAAAAAAGAAAATACTTCATTGTCTAACACAATTTAAAACACCATAATATGATTGCCGCTACCATTTTGAATGACATCAGCATCATGACGAACTTCTCACAATGGCATGATTGTTTGCATTAAGTTTTAAGATTTTACGAATTGACTTTTACCCACATCTAATATATCGTTAGCCAGACAGGACTCTCCTGCGAGCCGCTAAAATTGGCCAATTCACATTTTGTAGCGGCTTATTTCGTTTGTTATTTATTTTTTTCTTTCCTTTCAGTTGCATGTGTGAGATGCAGCAGCATTTTAGCGCGCCAGTTTTTATCACGGCTTTGATGTCTTTTTCGGGGAAAATATACGGCATTTCTTTTGCATGTGTTTTTGGGGGAAAATTAAACAACAAAAAAAAAAAAACAAAAAAACGCACAACTGGTGTTGGGCAAAGGAATTAAGTTGATCTGTCCGCGTACAATAAAAATTTCCTTGTTATCCTATCACTGCCATAACACTTGAAATTTTGGCAACATTATTTTGACTGCATTGTGCTCGTACGTCCAAAGGCCCAGAGATGATTGCAGTCATAAGTTGTGAGACTATAAGTGGTCTTTAAAACTGTTGCACACACGCACACGCACACACACGTTTGCATGGTGTGTGTTGCAAGTATTTATATCATATGGAAACGAGTAGCTTTTGAGGATGATGATGATGATGATGATGGTGGTGGTGGGATGGTGATGATGACGTTGATGCTTTCAGGCCGTTTGTTGTGCAATTTGTTAAACAGTCTGGTACATGTTTTTGCATGCATATGCTGGCTTTATTTAATATTTTTTTTTTTTTGGCCACACTTGACTTTGGTAACTTTTTCTTTCGGCTGTGGGTTGTTTGTGTTTTATTTTTGGCAACACCATGGCAGGCACATACACAGACACACAGACACACAGACACACATACACACACACTGATTATCCGCACATACGATTTCGAGAGTAAAACTACTTGTTGCTACATGACCTCACTTACACACACACACATACATACTTGCATACATAAACACTTTCCTCTTACACTCTTGACTAAAATAGACATGAAAGCATACAAGTGGAGACGTTTGCAAAAATAAAGGAGTATCTACCAGGATGTTTGTTACAGTTAAATACTTTGAAGTATATAAAAATGCATGTTCACGTATTCGTTTCAGTGTCTATTCTTACATTTTGGGGTTTTAAATAAAGAATCTACTGCTTTAGTGTTGCTGATGTTTATGTTTTCCTGTTTTTTTTTGTAAAATTTTTTTACTCAATTTCAAGCCGTTTAGTTGAATATTTTGTACAACTTGGCTGGAGAAACCCCAAAGTTGTTGTATGTGGTTAAGAAGAACAAGTGTTCTGTTTGATATTTAAGTGTTCTAATAATGGCTGATAGTGTTTCGTTTATTGCATTTCAAAATTGTAAGACTGCAGGGAGTAGGGCCAATTGTACAATTGAGATGGAGGATTTTTCTTAGTTGCTGTTTTTTTTTGTAGCTCAATCAAAGAGGGACAGAGTTTCTTAATTGTGGTTAACAAATTTAATAGATTTTATAAAACTTACTTAAAAGTAATTGAATTAAAATTTACATTCAAGAGTGAAGCAGCTGCTGTCATTTCGATTCCAGGTGAACTGCACTGAAATATATTGAAAGAGATCGATTTGGTTCAAACTAAATATTTCTTTTGATTTAATATCAATTATTCAATTGCTTCTCTAGTCCCAATAGTTTAAAGCCCAACTGTACAACTCATAATTGACATTTAAAAGTTTTAAGAAAATAATCTAACATTTTGATTTCATTTTTTAATATTCTAAAATTCTTACAACAAGTCACGAAATATTGATTTTGTTTGAGACCCAAGAAAACAAAACTATTGAATTATAAAACTGCGTCATTTAAAAAAGTTGATTAAGAAACGAAAAATAAAAAAAATATTTAAACTTGGGATTGCCATTTTCTATTTATGCAAACAAGACACACATCTAAGCAAACACAAAAAGTAGTTTTAATATAAAATTATTTTTTTTTTGTAAAACAATATCACAAAAAAAGTAATAAATTTTTCAAAAATCTTAAATGAATACATGAAAACTACAGCCCCCCTTCAGCACGCTGGCAAAAGCGCCAACTGCATATTGAATGCAATTTTATTTGCTGTAAATTTCGAATTTAGAAAAAAAAGCAACAAATTAAATAATAGAAAAACACACTGGAGGAAAGCTAAAAAGTTGCTGTCATTTTCAATAAAATCGTACGAAACGTAGAAAATAAAAGAAAAAAAATTAAATCAACAAAAACGTGTAGCGTATAAAGTTTTAATTTTTATTGGGTTGGAGAAAAAATTAAACAAAGACTTTTGAAATATATCGCTTCCACATCTGACAGTAGTTTTTTTCTTTTCAAATAAAAATGCTTTTTATTGAAAAAGCACCTCCTTTTGCCAAAATAGTGCGTAAGGTAAAAAAAAATACTTCTGTTCAAAAAGTACTTTTCTTAGAGGTACTTTTGTCAGAAAAGTTCTTTTACTTAAAAAATACTCTTTTTAAAAATAAAGTTTTGTTAAAACTGCTGTAGAAAAAGAATTTATGTTAAAAAGGCACTTTTTTCCAAAAGTACTTTAAACTCAAATTTAATTTTCCAAAACAAGGTACTTTCGCCAAAAAGGTACTTTAATTAAAAGGTACTTTAC
This sequence comes from Linnaemya vulpina, assembly GCA_963675445.1. Lineage (NCBI taxonomy): Eukaryota > Metazoa > Arthropoda > Insecta > Diptera > Tachinidae > Linnaemya > Linnaemya vulpina. The sequence goes on from OY776277.1 coordinate 26,869,008, forward strand.
TTATATTCAAATGTACTTTTATAAAAAAATGTACTTTTGGTAAAAAGGTACTTTTGTTCAAATTGTAGTCTTACTGAAAAATACTATTTTTAAAAATTAAATGGTGCTAAAAAGATCCTTCTGCCAAAAAATCATTTTTACTAGAAAAATAATTTAAATCGAAAAGGACTTTCTAAGAATATATTTAATATGTACTAAAAAGTACATATTCAATATCGCTAAAAAGGTACTTTTGTTGAAAAGGCACTTTTATTGAAAAATACTCCTTTTAAAAATGAAATGTTATTAAAAAGATACTTCTATCAAAAACGTATATTTGCTAGAAAAGTACTTTTATTTTAATAGTACTTTTGTTACACAGACACTGTTATTAAAAATATACCCTTGTGCAAATAGTACTTTTACATATTTTTTGAAGTTTGTATTTCTCAAATCATATTTTGCCTGCAAACTTCGTTTCAAGTGTGACATTCGCTTAAGCAGTTCAAACACTTTTCAAAAATACTGGGCGAAATATGAATGGCCTCAAGACAATTAGAACAGGATTGTAATTTTTCCCCTACCTCCGGCACTAAATAATCGTGCATATAAATTCATAAATGACCAAATGACAAGTTTTTAAGAAATGGAAAAATTATATAAATTCCGAAACCGACAAATAAAAAACCTTGAAATTGAAAGCAATTGATTTTGTTGTTTTATTAAATTCTGTGTGTGTGTGTGTGTGCAGTTTATTTGAAAAAAAGAAAAGAGAATTAAATGAAAAAAAAGCGCTCTATGAAATATATTTTTTCATTTAAACCCCACCTCTTGCAGCACTCTGTCATACCAGCCAGCACCGCTACCATAAATGGAGACTTGCATTCAGCGTTTGCATCTAGAGAATATTTCGACTCAGATTAAAACAGCAATAACAACAACTCACTACCGATAGGCTGACAGACAGAGAGACAGACTTGATTTCTAATGTTTCTAAAATGTTGAATTTAAGTTTTTTTTTTCTAAATTTTTATTTGTTTCTGTTAACAAAAAATATTAATTCCGCATACGTAAGACTGTTGGGTTGACTGTGTGTTTGCTGTGGCTGAGCTGAGTTGAAATGGCGGCAAACTGGTGTGAGTGGCATTTAAGTGTGTGCGACGGTCAATATGATAAAAAACTTTCAATTAAAGAAAAATCGATCTTAACAAAATTTCTTGTTGGAATTTAATTTAGCAGGAGTGGAACTAAAATTTATAAATAATAATTCCGATAGTTTTTAATTAGTTTTAGTTTGACAAACAAAAACTTTTTAAAATATATTCAGGTAACTTTTTAAAATTTTAAATAAAATAAATTTGTGTAATTTTTTTTATAACAGTTAGATTTTACTACATTTGGAACGGGACAGGGGTAACTAACCCATTTTTCTTTTCCCTGGTATCCGTCGATGCAGGGCACAAAATGTACTCAATTTATATGCCACATAAACTAAATTGCCTTCTGGCATTATTGAGCTTCCAACTTCCCCCTAAGAAAACTTAATATTAAAAAAAATCGGAAATTTATTAGCTTTACCCCGTTTTGAAAGAGTCGCTCTCAGGTTTTGAGGCCTTAAGGAACTTCCTTGACTGATTCTGAGAAATCGTCATAATGTCTTTCTGTGTGTGAGTCTATATGTTACCCGCTTATAACTTTTAAACGTCCGAGCCGTGACTTTCTGAGGGGCATTCCTGAACCTATAACTCCTGTAAATTTGAACCGATTCGTAACGATAGGTTTCAAGATATAAAAAAGAACTAGAAAATAAGCATTTTTTAATAGAATATTTTTTCAGCGGTTTTACCGATCGATTCCATAAAAAGTAATCAGCTCTTGACATTTAAAAACCCACGGCGATCACCTTAAACTGGGTCGAAATCGGTTAATCCGTTGGTGAGATATCGTGAATCAAAAAATTCGACAAAAGGGATTTATTTTTTCTAGAGCAACATCGAAATTTTATATCTGCTCAGTTGGTGATCTCAATTATATTTTAGTAATCGAAAACTACATCAATCATAGTGTTTTGGCTGGAATTCCCCAAATAATAGCACGAAAACAAGGTTACGAGAACTTTGAGGTTAAAATTAGCGGGAAGCTACAGGGATGACCGTTACGGTCAACAGTTTTCCATATTTTTAATAGAAAATTTACATTTTTGTAAAAAGAATGAAAAGAAAAGAATACAAAATTTCAAATTTAAATTGAAATGGAGAGTGTTTTTATTTCACATGCTGAGAAAATTCAGAACAAATTGGAATCGATTTTAAGACTGATATTGGAGTTTGCAAAACTTTTTTTGCGTGTTTTTTTTATGTTGTTTTCTTGGAAATATAAAATAAAAAATTTTATTTAAAACTTGGAAATTTTAATAGCCATGGTTTTTGCCCTTTATCTCTGTATCATTCTCCCTCTGTCTCCCTCTCCTTCTCTCTCGCTCTCTGTATAGCAGGCCATCCCAAATGATATGGATTATTTAAATTAGTTTTAATTGCCAGTTCATTTGCTATTTGTATGTGTGTGTGTGTGTGTGTGTGTGTGTGTGCGTGTGTGTGTACATTTTAAAATATTTTAGTTAATTTTTTTTTGTTCATTTTTTATTTACAAAATTCTAATCTAAAACCGGTTGGTTAAATAGAATTAATAAAAGTAATTATATAGTGCTGTTGTCGTTGTTGTTATTGTTAACAACGAAAATCTTAAATAAATACTAATAAAAGCAGACAAATGCACAAAAAATATATAAACAAAAATATATATACAAAATCGCCAGCCATCATTTATAATAACATTAATAACTTGGTTAATTGATGTCGTTCTCTCTTACACATCGCTGACTGCATTAAAAATGACTTTTGCTGTCTATAAACGAAGTTGTTGCCAATTTTCTAATATCAGACGTGTTAAAATTCTACAAATAGAAAGAGGGAGCGGGAGAGAGGGTGGTATAGAGAGAGAGAGGTCGAAGGGGAGGAAAACTGCTTTGTTTCCTTATTAAGTGACCTCCAGTTATTTGCACAAGTTGCGGCAGTAGAATATGAATACCAGATTTTATAATTATTAATTAATTAATTATAAAATTTGCTTTACACTAAATAAATTGAAGTGAGTTGATTAAATTGCAAAGCAATTTTATTGAAACAATTAAATGTTTGCATTAAGAGTGTTGCTTAACAAATTTGCATGCATTCGTTTTATGGTTTATTAAAAAAAAAACATTAACAAGTTTCAGTTTGTTTGAAATTTCTTCTAATTTTATTTGATAATTTTTTTATTGTATATAAATAATTAGCTGCAACAGAAACGATTCTTTTATGCTAATTTCATTTCAATATCATTTATGATTTCACTATCATCCATCATGTTGGATTAATGGAATTTTATAACAAATAAAAATTTATGTAATTTTAATTAAAATAGCAACATTGAAAAAGTGTATAAAACTAAAGTAGAATATTTTTTGTGTATTTTATAATTTGAATCTAAGTGTGTGTGTGTGTGTGTGTGTAATTGCACGAGCAAAAATAGGAGTGGAATAATTTAGAATATCTATCGTCCACCACTTGTAGGACATACAACCTGAATGGGTATTAATTCAGTCGCTAATAGAAAATGCGTGAACAAAAAAATAAAAATAAAAATGAAAATATGGAAAATGGTTATCCCTAGAGGCCATTCTTCTAACCGCTGATTTTAACCGCTAAACTATCGTAACCTGGTTTTTGTGCTATTCATTGAGCTCTGCGGGCTGAAACAACATTATTTTAATTTTCAAATCAACCGATTTCCAAATGATTAGGGGTGAGTGTTTTGATTACTATAAAATAATCGAGATCACCAACTGATCCGATATATAATTTCAGAGTTCTCATGAACAGCATAATCGATTTTGACGGGATTTGAGGTGGTCGACGTGATTTTTCATTCTTAAGAGTTGATTGAATTGTTTGTGGAAGCGATCACTAAAGCAGTCTAAAAATTTTTCTAAAAAAATTACTTTGAAAATTGTTTTTTTGAAATATCAATTGACGGATCAAATCGGCTCAAATTCACTGTAAACCCAATTTTAGAAATGCTCCCTTATTGTTTGCGCTAAAAGAATGGAGAACATTAAGTGGATAGATATATAATTTTGGAGTTAAAAAAATTGTTTTTGGGTTTTTCGTTCACGAAAGGATTAACGGATTTTGACACGGTTTGGGGTGATCAACGTGGGTTTTTAATGTTAAGAAGTGCGTAGTTTGTGGAATAGATCGGTGAAGCCGTTTAAAAGCTCTTCTAGATAAAGCACTTTAAAAAGAAATTTTTTCTAAAGTTGTTTTGAAATATCTCTAAGTCCACCGTTTCGAATCGGTTTAAATTCGAAGGGAATCTGAGTTTGGGAATGCTTTTCAAAACGTTGTTGTTTAACGTTTGGCTTAATTCGGTTTAGCCCTTCAAAAGTTATAAAAGGGTCGCATACTTACGCCCACATACCCACGCACAACACTTACTTGTATGCGGACATAGTGATGGGCTCTCAGAACTATTTAGAAAAGCTTTTTTTTTTCTCAATTTTTGAAAATTTTTTTAGATGAAAGTTAAAAACGATTTGCTTTTGAGATCCCCGCCATTCCTAAAATTATTTCAAATGTTCCAAAACTTCTTTGTAAAAAATAAATTTAAAATATATTTTAAGTAGACTTACTAATTCCACAGGAAATACAAGCCAATAAACGTCAATTAAAACTTACCTGGAAAGAAACAAGAAAATATTTGTCATAAAATTGTTAAACATATATATTTATATATCTTATATGATCCGCTTCTTAAATTACAAACTACTGCACTTGATAAAATATTCGCAATTTAACGCGGTAAGAGTACCACTCTGTTCTTACGTTGAAAAAAATTAAATTAAGCGAAATGGCAGCTTTCGCGTTCATCGAAAAAGAAATCTATTGAAAAATACTCGTACATCTTCAAAATCTGTTGCCAGGCGAAAAGTATTACAAACCGTCATGTATTGAAATTAAGCAATACGGCAACACAGTTATTCTTCTACTTATGTTACCAACAAAAATACAAACTACAGCAACAACATCAACCATGGCAGCAAACAGAAAAATTTTTGTTAACAAAAACCCAACTGAAATTAATACAATAAAAATTCTGCATAATTAAAATCCGCCTCGAGTTAAAAATGTATTTGTAAAAATTATAACAACAACAACATCAATTAGCAAAAATTTTGAAAAAGTTTTTAGTGCAAATAATTTATTTTTTTGTAGGGTCATTATTTAAGTTTAATTATTGTTACTGTTGCTTAAGTTTTTCTTTCTTTCTTTTTTAATGTATTATTTGATTTGTTGTAAATCACGTGATTTTATAAAATATTATTTTTGATAAAAAGGGTGTTGAATATATTCATGCTGATATATAAAATAAAAATATTAATTATATATCCCCTTAAATCTAAATATAAAATGAAAGCTGAATCGCTTTTGAAATAATTCTACAAGAGACAACGACCTTTGCGTTGGTACGATCAGAAGCAATAGAAGTGAGACATTGAAATGATTGTACGTTTTGTTCTGGATGACAACAGGTCCTGTGGCGCAATGGATAACGCGTCTGACTACGGATCAGAAGATTCCAGGTTCGACTCCTGGCAGGATCGAATTATTGCTTTTTGCTTGAATTTCAAAGTTGGTTTTTTTCATAGTTTTTTAAATATTTAAAAGAAGGTACAAATATTTGCCCACAACAAACGTGACCACTAAACAATAGAAAAAAATATTTTGATTTCGAGGCGTGTTTTTTTATAAAACAGTTTTATAAATAATTGATAGAGATGTTGCTTAACTTAATAAGTTCTTATCTGAATTAATATATTGATCCTTGATATTTAGTGGTCACGTTTTTTGCAGCAAATATTTGCTGAAGTGTGCACGTATTTAAATTGTGAAAGATTAATAAATTTTCTTAAATTATATGTTTTTGTTAAACGAAAGAAAAATATTTAACGCCCCCGGGTGGGCTCGAACCACCAACCTTTCGGTTAACAGCCGAACGCGCTAGCCAATTGCGCCACGGAGGCCCCGCGATTGACCTTGATTTTTCATACAGTTATTTTTGTGAATTAATGAGAGGATATTTTAGTAAAGATGGGAAATTTTGAAGAAAAATTTTCTTGAATGAATGAATGCAGTCTTTTCTGCAAGAGTCTACGCCGTAGTTGGGCTCTTCAGAAAACGAAAACCAAAAGCTTTTTCGTAACAAAATCATTTTTAAAATCGTGGAAGGATCTATTAATTCCTTGTCTTACTGTGGAAATTATTATTTTAAACCATCTTTTATCAGTAAATTAATTAAGTTTTTAATAAATTTATATATTAAAAGGAAATTATTAAATAATTTTTAAGGCAAAATTTTGTTAATTTTTAAAAAAATTTTTGAAAAGAGCAAAAATTACGGGAGATGATTCAATGAAGAATTATATAAATTTTTTTATTTTCATGGACTGCTTCTTTATTCAATCGCTAATAGCTTATGAATCCGTAGTAAATATTATGCTGCGTTCTTTTCTAAAAAATAATGCTCCTTCTTTTAAACTTTTTAATGGAAAATGGCATTATTCTGTCATTTGGAAATAAATAATTTATTGGAAATTATTCCAACATGTTTTACGAAAAACTATTTATATCTTAAAAGTCCTCCAAACTCCTTGAATAGGACTGAAAAAAAGTCATTAAATATTTTTACTGCACTTGGAATCATATTGTGATCCTCTTTTGATTTTCTTTTTTCTCATATATTTTCAGGAATAATTTTGCTGAACATATTTTGACTAAGACATTAGGAACTTTAATAGTACTCGGGGCTGTTTTGTGAAAAAAAAGAAAGAATCGAAATGTGGCTTTCGAGAGAAAGATACAAGTTCCTGTCAACTACATTTTTCTTCAGGTAAGTTCTTTTCAAAATTTTGTTCCCCATAAATAAAGTCGTTTGAAAATATCCATAAAAACTAAAAAATAAAAATAAAACTAAATATTTAATAGATTTTTAATAGAAACTCTTCATTCGAAAATTTCGTTCGTGTAGGCTTCTTAATGAGCAATAAAATTTTAGAGCAGAAGAACTCAGACTGCAGTTCTGCAAATAAAACCCTTCTTGGGCAATTTAACGTTGTTCCCACATCTGCGATAATGGTCTCGACTGTACTCGTATAAAAGCTCCATTTAAATTGTTCTTTGTTTTAATAATCCCCCAACGCCCTGCCTAACTTAATCATTCAAATAAAACATGCATCTCATGACCGACACGATTCTGGCATGTACTCGACTGAAGTAGAATGAAATGAAAATAAAAAAAAGTTTACTGATATTTTTAACGACTCTTCTTAACCTTATTTTCTCATTTATCATCTGTGAGATATTTTTTAGGTTTTAAAAAAACATCTCAATGTTAGTTTATTTGCTTACCACCACAAAAATTTTTGCTAATTAAATATTCGTACATGCAATTGTGTTGTATTTGGTTTAGAGTGTTAATTATTTAACCCAAACACTATTCAGTTTTTTTTGTTGTTGGCCCAAAGCAAACAAAAACACAAATAAACACTTTAAGTTAAATATAAAAAATAAATAGAACATTTTTGTCTTAGATAATAATTGTTAAATACGAAACTGTTTTATTTATTTATTTCTATTATTTTGTTATTTTACTTTTCGAGTTAAAAATTCTGTGTAATCAACGAAGTGGGAAACGAGATAACGGAAAAAACTAAAAGCTTCTAAATTGATAAGGAATAAATAATACAAAAAAGTTTTTTTTTAGTGGGGGCTCATGTTCGAGCCAAAAAGCATAAAGTCCTTTATAAAAGTCCGCATATTTTCAATAAAAGTACCATTTTCACAAAAGTACGTTTTGCATACAAGTTTAATTTATAAAAGAAGTACAATTTGAGCAGGAGTAGCTCTTGAGCAAAAGTTTCTTTTGCTCAACATTTGAGTTTATAAAAAAGTGTTTGCAAAACAAAAGCCCTTTTTTGGCAAAACTTTTCTTTTTTCTCTTAAGAAAAGTACCTTTTGAGCAAAATGCTCTTTTTTTAACAAAAGTACATTTCCAACAAAAGAAACGTTTTGAGGAAATGTTGTTTTTGAATAAAAATATTTTTTGGAAAAAATCCCTTTCGAACAAAAATTTATTTTCAAAAGCAGCTGCTTTGTAATAAAAGTACCTTTTAAGCAAGAACTTTTTAAAAGAACATTTCGTAATGGAAAAATATATTGCAAACAAAAGTACCTTTTGAAAAAAAATGGAAGCTCTTCGAAAAAAATTTCTTCTGAACAAAACTACTTTTAGAACAAAAGCGTGTTTTTTCAAGCTTCTTCAAAAAAAGTAAATTTTAAGCACAAGTATTTTTTGGAAAAAAGTCCTTTTGGAGCAAAAGTATTTGTTGAAAAATTATCAGTTTGTTATAAAAGTTTACTTTGAAAAGCAATTTGTTTGCAACAAAAGTACCTTTTAAGCAAGCACTTTTGCCAAAATATATTTAAGGCAAAAGTACTTTTTGAAAAAAGGTACCCGTTGGGCAAAATTTTCTTCTAAACAAAACATATTAAAAAAATATTATGTTTTTCAGAAAAGTACCTTTTGAAAGCAAGTAGATTTTCGAAAAGTAGTCGAAAATCAGTTACTTTTCAAAAGAAGTACCTTTTAAGAAATGTACATTTTCAAAAGTAGTACACAATTTTTTTTGGACAAAAGTTCCTTTTGAGCGAAATTAGTTTTTGAACAGGAGCGACTTCTTTAAAAAAAATTTAAAGTACCACTATAGGTAAAATATTTTTGTAAAAAAAGTACCGTTTCAGAAAATAACTATCTTAAAAAATTCATTATATAGTAAAAACGCTCTTATATCAAAAGTAGTTTTATAAAATATATATAAAAATTTAATATACATATATAACAGAAGAAAAAGTACCTTTTCAAAAGTACGATTTTAAGAAAATTTATATTTTTAGAAATCCACTCTTTCAATAAAAGCGCTCTTTAGCAAAAGTGTAAATAGAAAAAGTTTTTTTTTACTAAAAGTGCTTATTAGGTACCAGTACATTTATTTTTAAAAAGTACATATTTAAAAATACTTGTTGAATAAGTTTTTTGTACAAAAGTACCATTTAAAAAAAGATACATTCACGAAGTACGTTTCGGCTCTTAGGACAAGTAAAGTTTTCATAAAGTAACTTCTAAAGATAATCTTTTTAAAAAAGGATAGATTAGAAACCACTTGTCAGGTAAATGCTGCAAGAATAGTACCTTTTGGTAAATGAGAGCAACTGAAAGATTTTTAAGAAAGTAAATTAAAATAAGTTTCTTTAAAAAATACATCTGAAATATTTTATTATTTAAGAAATCGTTATTTCAAAATATATTATTTAATTTTGTAATAAGTACTTTCAGAAATATTTGAAATGTTTTTTTAAAGAAATAGTCCGCTTTCTGACAGATTTACCAGTTTTGCTTAGTGTGAACAGCTGATCCTTGAAATATATCTCCAAACCTCAAACTGGAACACACAAATTGTGCTGATACAAAAATGAGATGAGAGCAGATCTTAAATCAATATGTTTATTGATGCATATGAAAAGAGAACAACTGCAACAACATGTTGTTTGGTAGTGATCTCTTAGAAAAAATAAAAAGCAAACAACTTAAATGTAATTAAATAAAGGAATTTGATTTTGTGTTAAAGTTCCAGCGCGATACTCGTTCAGGCGTTTTTTGTTTGTTTGTTTGTTGGTACATCGGCCATAATTGGGGTAGCAGAATATAATTATTCTTGTTGCTGCTGTTGTTGGTCGCTGTTATAGATTTTTTCTTGCTCCTAAAGTTCTCGTTGTTTTTTCATTTTGTTACGGATATTCGTAGGGAAATAATTAGATGCAACTAATAATTTTTATTTGGCCTATGAGAAAGGAAAAGGTACAACAACTGAAAATGAATAGAGAGCTGCATGCAACAACAACTATTTTATGTTTGTGTTGAAGTTGTGTGAATTGAATGTTGGTTGTGGCAATTAACTAAGCACTTTGCATTAAATGCAATGCAGCCAGCTAATTGCCTCTGTCTACATTGTTGCATATTTTCAATAATATTATGTTGCTGCTGCAGCAGTGCACGAGTTGTTCGTTAGTTAGTTGTTGTTGTTGTTTTTGTTGTTGTGTTACGGTTACTCAGTGCCTATTGCCTGTGGGCTAGTTGCTGGCTGCTGGCTTTTTATATAGTCGTAATTCGTTGATGGTTGATGGTGTTGTTGCTGCCGTTGTTACCTATTTATGAAATGCAATTGTTTTTTAACAAAATTAAATGCCTAGAAAAATATCAAGTACAAACTCATTTGCTTGTACTCGTACAATATTTTTCATATTTAGAATATAATATTTTGTTGTTGTTTCATTTTCTATTAAACATGCGAGCGCATTTGTTGTTTGTTTTACATTTTGTTGTTTGTTTGGTTGTCTTGGCTGCTCCGCTATTGCCTTTCTCTTGTTATTTTATTATTGTTCCTTTTTCTATTTTTTATGGAGGCATATAATTTTTGTTTGTTTGTTTCGTTTTACATTTTCATCATTGTTCTTTTTATTATTATTTTGCTGTTTAATAATTATGTAAAAAAGAACGTCTTTACTTAATGTAAATTAATAACATTTTTTATACTTCTTTTTGTTTGTTTGTTTGTTAGAGGCAAAAGTGCAACCTCTACACGCACTCTAAAGTGTAGGCAAGAGAAAAAAAGGAAATTAACTCTGTTCCACTTAGATATTATGGGCCTACTGTGTACGAGTATTTGTGAGAGCAAAAAAAAAAAACAAGAGGGAAGAGTATAAATTGTTGTAATAAGCAATATTAACTTTTCATGTTGCACTGAGTAGCATCTACTTATGCAAACACTTTCTTAATTAGTCAAACATATAGAAACATTTGGCATTTTAGTCTTTCACCGGAAGTGGCAACAAAAGGAACAAAAATTATATTATTTTAATGCAGTCGAGGCCTAAAAGCTTTTAATGTTTTATTATAAAATAGAACGTTTATTGCTGGACAGGCCAATGGAGCTACTGAATATTATAATCTTGAAGCGAAAGCATATTTAAATTGGCAGGTTCTTTTCTAAATTTAGGCTTAGAAGATTAATTAAAAAAAGCTTCAAGAGTTAATTTAATTTCCTTAATATTTTGAACACACATTTCTTTTAATTGGAATATTTTTATCCCACACACACATCGAATCAAAATATACTTGAATGAGTATGTCATTATGCAGCGTACAGTTTATTAATCGAACAGGGATAGATTTGATTGCACAGATAAAAACTATTAGGTGCGTTCCCGTTTAAATTGGAGGATTTAAATTATAAATGTATTTCCTAAAAATATCATATAAGCAAAACGGATCAGTATTAATTTCGAGGCCACTACAACATCTCATTAGCGTTCCCCTTTTAGCTATTTCTTGAAAGTGGTAACAGTCAGTAGGACTATAAAAAAATTTCTTTTCTTTTGCACTTTTTGAATGAAAGTCTCAAAGATACTATTTAAACATTTTAGATTTTAAATAATTTATTTAATCATAAAGTCTAGGTTTCAAGGATCTTTTGAGCTTCGAGAGAACTTCTAAAATCTTGAAGGCTCTGAAGCTCTAAAAGCTTCATGGAAGTTGTTCATTTATATACAGTTTTTTTCTAAAGGTACTTTCTTACTATTCCCAAGTTATTTTAAAGTTATTTTTGTAGGAGAAGTTTAACAAAAAAAAAAGAAGTTTTCAATAATTATTTTCACGCGAGTTTTCCTAATGGCAATTTGTTTACTTATATATCTTTTTAACAGAAAACATTGGTAACTTTTTACAAGGTATTTATTTCAATGGTGCTATTTTAAAATGAGCACTTGCTAATAAGCAGTTTTTGCAACAGGTACTTTCTTACGAGTATTTTTTGTGAAAAGTACATTTCTTAATAAGTAATCTTGTAATAATTACTTTTTGTAATAAGTAATTTTTATTATAAGTTTTTTTGGAAGAAGTACTTTTATGTAATAAGTACTTTTTATAAGAATTACTTTTATGTAATAAATACTCCTCGTAAGAAGTACTTTTTTGTAATAAGTAACTTTTTTTATAAGTACTTTTATGTAACTAAATACTCTTTGTAAGAAATGCTTTTTTGTAATAAGTACTGTTTGTTATGCAGTATTGTTTTTATAAGTACTTTTTGTAATAAGTTTTTTTTTAACTGAAAAACCTGTAGTACACCTGCAAGTACATTTGATAATAAGTACTTTTAAGATAAATACATTTTGTAATAAGTACTTTTTGCAATAGCAATTTTTTTGCCAAGTACTATTTGTAATAAGTACTTATCGTAATAAATATTTTATGTTATAAATAAATTTTGTGAGAACTACTTGTTCGTAATAGGTACTTTTTGTGAGAAGTACTTTTTTATTTAGTGTATTTTTTATAAGCACTTTTTGTAATAAGCAGTTCTAGTTTGTGTGAGAAGTTTCTTTTTTTTAGTACTTTTTGTAAAACGTACCTTTTTGCAAAAAAATTTTTTGTTTTTAGAGTTTTTTTTCGCAATAAGTACTTTTGCAATAGGAAATTTTTGTAATAATTAATTAAGATAATTCGTACCTATTGAAATGAGTACTTTTTGTAATAAACCACTTTCGTACTTTTTGCATTGCAGCTGCTTTCTATTAAGTACTTATTCCAATAAGTATTTTTGCTAACAAGTACCTTTAGTTAAAAGCATTCTATTTTTTATATTATAAATAAAATTTTTCCTGTCTTAAAATTGATTTACACCCAGTTTTTAATGAGAACTATTTCAAACTACAGCGATGGAAAAATAATTTCCTTAATAGAGACTTTCTTTAGAAGCTTCAACAACTGAAAGAGACTCATTTAAAGTGATTAATTTTCTTTAATGCTTCCGAAGTGTGTCTTTTTCTTCTTGTTCAGATCTCTAACTAATCTTTTCCACAGCAATAATGTTTGAAGAAATTAATAAAAAAATTAATCATTAATATTGGATGAGTGTAAAGACTTTTCCCAATCATGTTAAATCAGCAACTTACACGCAATGCTGCAATATTACGCCAAAAGACAGACACGCCGGCTGGTAGGCAGGCAGGCAGATGGATGAAAGATGGATAAAATGACTAAATAGACAGGAAAAATTAAATTTAATTGTATCTGGCAAAAAAAAAAAACAAAATATAAACGAATTGTATTCCAGGCTCATAAATACATATTTAAAGATAAATTAATTGTGAATTTTACAAGTTGGAAGTGGTGATGAGGTGGTTGCTTAAAGAAACAAACGCTATAAATAATATTGCAAGAACCTCCTGCTGTTATTTGTGTTCTACCATCACCGTCATCAACCAGCAGCAGCACCACCAGCAGCCAAACAAACCATGATTATGGCATTAGATTAGAAAAAAGAAAGAGAGAGAGAAAAAAAGGAAAGCAACATATCCAGCACCAATAGATTGTTGTTGTGTATGGCCATGCAACATAATTTGGTTTAATGCATAAACAACAGATTTAATGACTACTTACCACTAAATTGCAACTGCGGTGGCAAGTAGGCATCAATTTAATCGTTGTTATTGTGTTCTTTATCTATGGTGTTGCTTTTGTTGTTGTTACCAACTCGCTAATTATAATTTAAACCCATGTGCTTCTTGTTGTTCTGTGCAACAACAACAAAAAGAAAAAGATTTGTGTTTAGGCATTTTTTAAACGAAATTTTTTTGGTAGATTTGCTTGTTAATAAATAGAAAAAATCTAACAAGTTGTTGTTTTTTCTTTTGTATGTTATTCACTCAAATAGTTTCGTTGAATTGATGAACAATTTGTTGTTGTACCTACTCAAACCGTTTTTAGCATGAAGAAACAATATATTTTTTACTTACCATTACTTTTATCTACTTTGAAGGCGAAACCATATTCTGTTTGTCGTATTGTATTGCATTTTTACCGTTTAATATATGAAATGAAAAATCGTAGAAGGAACAAAAATTATAAAACCTG